>CAUYRH010127456.1:0-15434 GCA_963574655.1 Perodicticus potto | reverse complement strand
TTTTGGCTAGAGGAAAAATGGCATTTATAGATTTTTTTTCAATCCACTATAGACCAAAAATTACATCTTAAGTTACAATTCACAATCTACTTAAATCATAAGGCCATTGAGCATTGCCTCTATTTCCACCAAAATCCAGACTTTTTTTTTTTTTTAAATACATGTATTTTATTATTCTTCATTACATTATTTCCCCCCACCCCCACCCGTCCATGATAAGACAGGATTATGAACATTTATGAAATAGCAGCAATACATTTTGTTCGGCTTTGTGTATGAGAGACAGACTCTACTATTATTCAAGTTTCATTAATAGAGATAAGGGAACAGAACAGTCCTATGAATATAGAGAACATGAAGAAATATCAATAAGGGCTTTAATCATTAGCCTCTATCAATCATGTGAGGTTTAGCTGCAAGTAAATTATAAGATTTCTATGAACTAGTTTGCAAGGAAAAAGTTGTCTTAAATGAACTGCAATTATTATGCAATCATTTATATAGCCATTTTCAAAGACTTTAGAACTAATAAACAAAAGTGTGCCAGATTTCCTTTTCTTCCATGGAAGTAGGAAAAGACTTCTCTTTTTTCAGGACAAAGGAAGAAAAGCAGGGGCAGGGATAGGATGGTAGTTTTAGCTTTTGTGCATTGTCATGTAGAGATAATGCATGTTTTCACCAGTGAGTTATCTTGCTATTGTCAAAAATGAATTGACCATATAAAAAGGTAAATCTATTTCCCAACTCTCTCTTTTGTTCTATTGGTCTATATTTAATTTTATGTCATTACAATACTCTCTGGATTGCTGTAGCTTTATGGTAAATCTTGAAATTAGACAGCTTAAGTCTTGCAAGTTTGTTCCTCTTTTTCAAAACTGTTTTTGCTTCTCTAGCTACTTTGCATTTCCACATAAATTTTAGAAACACCTTGCCAATTTCTATAAAAAATTCTGAAGGGAAGAGGAGAGAGAGGGGAGGGGGGATATAGGAGGAGAGAGGGTATTTGGGGGGACCTCACCTAATGTACATGATGCAATGGTACATTTCAAAACTATTAAGAAATGAGTATAATTGTGATGGATGTGTTACTTAGTTCAATATTTCACATTGTATATCGAAGCAGTACCCTGAACTCCATAAATGCATCAATGTACAAAGTTATGATATAATAAAAAATAATTTTAAAAAAATTCTGATTGGGATTACATCAAATCTATAAACCAATTTGAAGCAAATTTATATCCTAATAATATTGAGTCTTCTGATCTATATTTCTCATTTATTTAGGTTGTTTCTAAATTTTCTCAGCAAGTTTTTACAGTTTTCAGCATATAGGTTTTGAGAATATTTTGGTTAATAAGTATATCATGCTCTTGGATGCTATTGTAACTGATATTTTTTAATTTTATTTTTCAATTATTCATTGCTAGTATATAAAATACAACTGATTTCCATATATTGACCTTGTATCCTGTATCTTTACTAAACACTTATTAATTCTATTAATTTTTTCATTGTTCATTAGAATTTTCTCTGTACTTAATAATGTTGACTACAAATACATTGTTAGTTCTTCCTTTCCAATCCATATGCTTTTTAATTCTTTTTCACATCTTAAGGAATTTTCTAGGAACTTCTTAACAGAGTCTTACTCTGTGGCCTAGGCTAGAGCTCTGTGGCATCAGCCTAGCCCACAGCAACCTCAAATTCCTGAGGTCAAGCAATCCTCCTGCCTCAGCCTTCCTTCCCAAGTAGCTGAGAGTACAGGCATCTGCCACAATGCCTGGCTAATTTTTCTACTTTTGGTAGAGACAGGGTCTTACTCTTGCTCAAACTGGTCTCAAACTCCTGGACTCAAAAGATCCTCCCACCTTGGTCTCTTGCTCATACCTCCTAGGATTAAAAGGAGCCACTGAGCCCACCTGATTGGTTTTTCTAACCATGAATGGGTTTTGAATTTTGTCAACTGCTTTTTCTGCATCTATTGAGATGATCAAATGATTTTTACACTTTATTCTGTCAATATGGTAAAATACATTAATTGATTTTGTTATGATGCATTATCCTTTTTATACAGTTCTAGGTTAAACTTGCTGTTATCTGTTTTTAAAATTTCAGATTAATGTGACGGTACAGGTGATTAGGTTACGTTGTTTGCGTTTGTTAGGTAAAGTCCAAGTGGTAGTTGAGCCGTTCACCCAGGAGGTGTGCCATATACCCCTACATTGTGCCTGTTAGGTGAGAGCTTGCCAATCCCCCTTCCCCCCTCCTCTTCTCACACCCCACACTTGAATTAAATTATGTTTTTCTCTTGTGTGGGTATGCAGTTGTTCATCTACTGGCTTCATACTAGTATTCAGTACATTAGATACTTGCTTTTCCATTCCTGTGATACTTCACTGAGGAGAATGTTCTTCAACTCTATCCAGGTAAATACAAAAGTTGCAAAAGTCCTCCATCTTTTTATGGCTGAATAGTGTTCCATGGTATACATATGCCACAGTTTATTAATCTACTCATAGGTTGATGGGCACATGGGTTGATGGGCACTTGGGTTGATTCCACATCTTGGCACTTGTGAATTGAGCTGTGATAAACATTCTAGGGCAAATGTCCTCGTGGTAAAATAACTTTGGGGGTAGATATCTAGTAATGGGATTATAAGATTAAATGAAAGATCTACTTTTAGCTCCTTAAGGATTCTTCATACTTCTTTCCAAAGAGGTTGTGTTAGTTTCAACTTGCTAATATCTTGTAAAGGATTTCAGTGTCTATTTTTATTGTTGTTGTTTGAGTCAGAGTCTCTGTCTGACTCCCTGGGTAGAGCGTTGTGGCATCATCATAGCTAATAGAAAACTCAAACTCTTGGACTCAACCTCCTAAGTAGCTGGGACTACAGGTGCCTGCCAGAAGGTACGCCTAGTTTTCTTCTAGGTTTAGTAGAGATGGGGTCTCACTCTTGCTCAGGGTGCTCTTGAACTCCTAAGCTTATGGGATCTATCTTCCCATTTCAGTAAGCCAATGTGCCTGGCCTCAATGTCTATTTTTGTGAGAAATGTTGGTATATAGATTGATATGTGGTATTATTTTCTGGTTGAGGTATGTACATGATACTGTCCTGATAATATGAGTTGGTAAGTGAGCCTTTCTCTTCTATTTTCTGAGTATTTGTAGGACCAATATTTTTTTTTCTTAAATATTTCATAGAATTTACCAATGAATTCATCCATCTGAAATTCAGTTTTGCTGAATTTAGGTTTTTTATCTAGAGTTTTTATTTATCCTTAAGTCAATTTTGATAAATGATGTCCTTTAAGGAAATAGTCAGTTTCCTATAAATTGGTGAATTTATTAGAATAATTTATAGTATTCCTTTATTATCCCTTTGTTAACCATGGCATCCATACCAACATCTCCTCTTCTACATTTCTCTGGGTAATTTGTGCCTTTTTCTTTTAGGGAAGACTTCATATAGAAGTTTATGGATTCTTTTGATCGTTTTGAAGAACAAACTTTTGTTTTTTCTCTATTGTTTATCCTTTCTTCTACTTACCTTAGTTTTAATTTACTCTTCTTTTTCTAGCATAAGAGAAGAACTTACATCATTGAATTTAAATTTTTTTTTTCTTTTTCATAGTATATGTAACTTTCTATATAATCTGTTTAAAGGTCTATACCTTTATAGAGAAACTTTATATAAGTACATAAATGTATAGATTCCCCTCTAAGTATTGTTTGAGCATCATCTCCCAAATTTGATATGTTATGTGTTAGTTTCTTTTGGTTGCTGTAACAAATTAACTCAAACTTGGTGGGTTTAAAACAATAGAAGCTTATTTTCTCATAGATCTAGAGGCCAGAAATCTGAAATTAGTATTACTAAAATGGACTCAAGGTTGGTAGGATCTTGTACCACCCAGAGGCTCTATGGGAGACTCTGTTCCTTGACTGTCAGCTTCTCTTGGCTGCCAGTATCCTTGACTTGCAGCCACAACACTCAAGTCTTCCAGGACAGCATCTTCCCATCTTTCTGTCTTTCCATAGTTTTCTCCTTTCTGTGTGATCAGATCTCCCTGTGCCTCCCTCATCAGTATATACAGTATACATGTGATTGCATTTAGGGCTCATCCTGATAATCTAGGTTAATCCTTCTACCAAAAGATTCATAACTTAATCAAATCCATAAAGTCCTTTTTATCACCATATAAGGTACAAATCACAGGTTTTGGGGATGAAGATCTTTTAGAAAGCCATTTTTATCCTACCATACCTATGTTTTCATTTTCATTTGATTTTATTTTATTATTTTCTTAAAGTTCTCATATTTCTTTTTCTCATGGGTATTTTTGTTTTACGTCCCAGCTATGGACAATCTTAGTTAACTGGCTATTGTTGAGTACTGTGTTTTATATAGATCAAGTTAGTTGATAGTGTTGTTCAAGTCTTCAATGTACTTGTTGATTTCTTTCCCATTTGTTCTATCAGTTATGAAGAAAAGATTGCTGAAAGCCTGTACTATATTTGTGGATCTGTAAACAAAATATAATTGAATCTTGCTTTTCATTAATCTGACATTCTTTTTCAAATGAAGAGGTTAGATCAATGATTCTCAGAGGGGGATAGTTTTGCCCCCGGGGCACATTTGGCAATGTCTAGAGACATTTTGGGTTGTCAAAATGGCAGAAGTCGGGGAGATCTCTATGGACATCTAGTTTATGGAGTCCAGGCATGCTGTTAAACATCCTGCAAGGCAAAGGATAGCCCCTTACAACCAGTAATTATTTCCAATAAATGTTCATAGCATTGAGGTTAAAAAACTCTGATTCAGATCATTTATACTTAACGTAATTATCAATATTGTGGGTTTTAAATATAACATCTTGCTATTTCTCTTTTCCCTCATCTGGTCTTTGTTTCTTATTTTTTCTCTTCACTTGTCTTCTTTTTTAAATTATATTTTTAATATTCCATTTTATATCTACTATTGGTTTATTGGCCATACTTCCTGTTTTATTTTTTATTGATTATTCTAGGATTTAAAGCCTGCACTTTAAATTTATCGATGTCGGATTTCTGGGAAGATGGCCGACTAGATAGCCCTTGGCAGATGCTCTCGACCAAAGGGTGAAAAACTGGACAGAATTGGACTCTATGAAGCCAAAGGTGGGGAGCTGAGCCAAAAAAGAAGTTCGGCAAGCTGTGACTCCAAAAAAGAGCATTCAAGAAAACAAATTACAGGTACACGTCCTTTGTTAGGTAAATTCTCAGATACTTCATCTTATTTGGCACTACTTTAAAAGGAATAGAGTCCTTGACTATATTTTCAGCTTGACTATTGTTGGCATATATAAAAGCTACTGATTTGTAAGTATTGATTTTGTATCCTAAGACACTGCTGTATTCCTTGATCACTTCTAAGAGTTTTTTAGTTGAGTCCCTGGATTTTCTAAGTATAGGATTATACCATCAGCAAAGAGTGAGAGTTGGATCTCTTCTGACCCTATTTGGATACCCTTGATCGCCTTCCCTTGCCTGATTGCTATGGCTAAGACTTCCATTACTATGTTGAATAGCAGTGGAGACAGTGAGCATCCTTCCCTTGTTCCTGATCTGAGTGGAAATGTTTTCAATTTTAAACCATTCAATATGATATTGGCTGTGGGTTTGCTATAGATAGCCTCTTTTAGTTTAAGAAATGTCCCTTCTATGCCTATTTCCTTCCTTCCTTTCTTCCTTCCTTCCTTCCTTCCTTTCTTTTTCTGAGACAGAGTCTCACTTTATCGCCCTTGGTAGGGTGCCATGGCATCACAGCTCACAGCAACCTTCAACTCTTGAGCTTAAGTTATTCTCTTGCCTCAGCCTCCCTAGTAGCTGTGACTATGACTATAGGCACCCGCCACAATGCCTGGATATTTTTGTTGCAGTTATCACTGCTGTTTTAGGTGGCCAGGGCCAGGTTCAAACCCACCACTCTTGGTATATAGGGTTGGTGCTCTACCCACTGAGCCACAGGCACCACCATATGCCTATTTTCTTAAGTGCTCTGATGATGAAAGGATGCTGGATATTATCAAAAGCCTTTTCTGCATCAATTGAGAGAATCATATGGTCTTTGTTTTTTATTTTATTGATGTGATGTATTATATTTATAGATTTGTGTATGTTAAACCAAACCTGTAACCCTGGAATAAAACCAACTTGATCATGGTGTATAATGTTTTTGATACATCATTGAATTCAGTTTCCTATGATCTTACTGAATATTTTTTGCATTGATATTCATTAATGATATTGATCTATACTTTTCTTTCTTTGTTGGATCCTTTCCTGGTTTGGGGATCAGGGTGATATTTGCTTCATAGACTGTGTTGAGAAGAATTCTTCCTTTTTCTATGCTTTGGAAAAGGTTGTATAATATAGGTACTAGTTCCTCCTGAAAGGTTTGATAGAATTTGGATGTGAAGCCATCTGGTCCTGGACTTTTCTTTTTTGGGAGATTTCATATTGTTTATGTTATTTCAGTGGTTGATATAGGTCTATTCAAGATTTCTAATTCTTTCTGGTTGAGTCTAGGAAGGTGGTGTGCTTCCAGGTATTGGTCTATTTCCTTCAGATTTTCATATTTCTGGGAATAGAGTTTTTGTAGTAATAATTGAAGATTTTTTTTTTTTTGCCTGAGGTGTCTGTTGTTATATCTCCTTTATCGTTTCTGATGGATGATATTAGAGATTTTACTTTTCTGTTTATGGTTAGGTTGGCCAAAGTTTTACAAATTTTATTAATCTTTTTCAAAAAACCAATTTTTTGTTTCTTTGATCTTTTGAATGATTCTTTTGTTTTCAATTTCATTTAATTCTGCCCTCATTTGGGTTATTTCTTTTCTTCTGCTGGGTTTGGGGTTGGAATGTTCTTCCTTTTCTAATTGTGATCCAAATTCTGAATTTGATTTGTGACATCTCAGCCATTTGTTTATGAATGGGATCTTCAGTTGTGTCTGCCATATCATTCCTTGGGGGAGTTAATCTACTCTAATTATTTATGTTACCAGAGCTTTTCTGCTGATTCTGCCCCATGATTATTTTACACCATTTGGCTAGATGAGCAGATAAGGTAAAGTTGGGTTGTGGGGCTCCTAGAGTAGTGACTAACCAGCCCTTTGGTGTCTGTACCTTTTCTCCTAGAGTTTGCAAAGGACCTGTACAGTGCTACGGCCTGAAACATTGGAGACTTGCTTGGTGTGCTGGGGCTAAGTGGCTCTGTCTTGTTTTCAGCTGGTCTCTGTTGTACCCTAGTGAATCACTTACTCTGGGCTGAAGGCTCAGCCGTGGAGAAATACCAGCAATTAAGTTGCCCCACCCCCCCATAGGTGACAACTGGAAAAGGAAAATCAAACATTCCCATAACCACACACTCAGGGTACTACTTTGCATAGTCCTCGGGTAATTGGCCCAGTTCAAGAGGTCCAAATCAATTGTCCCAGTCAGCACTGGTCTTCAGTTGGAAGAGTTCAAAAGCTCTCCAGCAACTAGATAGCAGGAGTCTGCTGGCAGCTCAAGTATGACTCATTCAGGTGCTCCATGAGGTCAGAAGGACCCACTCAGCAAATGAATTAGTCTGGGAAGGTTAATGCCTCCTTCCCCACCTTGCACCTCTGTCACATCCAGTCACTGGTACCCCCACAGGGCTGTGACCCAGTTTCCTCCAATGAGCAGATGCTCCAGCGGTTTGATCCTGCCTGAGTCATAGGGAGATCTATGTCTCCTCAGCCAGGCTTCCACACTCTGTCACCATCTGGCAGGGGGATCTGATGCCTGACAACCTCGGGTGCTTAATGGAGACTGGAGTGGTTCACTCAGTTCCAGCCCCGCCCCTGATTGATGTTGCTGACAAAACAGAACAACTTTGCAGAATTTGTTTCTGTCCCAGCTATATTCCCCTATGGATCAGATGCTGTTTGAGTTCACAGAAACTACGACTAAGCCCCAGTCTGTGCTGCTGCCTGGAGTTGGCATGTCTGTCTTGGGGCAGAGGTGGTGAGAGCTCACATTCAGCTTTCGGTTTCTGCCTCTTCCCACCTGCCTTTGTCTTAGCTATGATCCCTTAAGGGCTGGGTGAGTCTTAGGCTCACTAAAGCAGTCCTGGCTCAGCCTCGCCCGGGGAGTATGCTGTCTCTGCGTATGCATCTTCTATTCTCCATTCTGCTAAACCCCATCCAGGCAGGTACCACTTCAGGCATACCCTTTACTCACAGGGCCTGCATTTCCATCCTAGATCTGTTCTGCCAGTGACTGCCACCGGAGAAGATGCCTGGCTTCCTCTGGTTCCCCAGAGAGTCAGTGAGTGTCTCTTCAAAATATCCCCAGGGGTGTGAGCCCTATTGCTCCCACCATCACAGCTGCTGCTCTGTGCCGTGGGGCACCACCTTTCCTTCTCCCATAGGGTTCCCTCAATTCACCATCTTCTCCTTACTCCCGTGCCACAGAATCAGCACAGACCAACAACAGCCCATGCCCTGTCCATGCCTATTGAGAAAATGCCCAAGAATTTGGACTTCATGGGGGACAGGCTTCCAGACCTCAGGGTGAGAATGGAGGGGAGTGCTGGAAGTTCAGAATTGCAGGTAGAGAATATATACAGTTTTATACAGTTTTATGCCTGGTGATCTGAACTCCACTCGCTTGTTTGTATAGAGTATACTGTGAGCCGTTCTCATGGGAGTGGGAACTCCCTTTCACTTGGTGATGGATTTTGTACCTATTGTTTGTATCCTTGGGGTGACAGCTCACTTCATCAGGGTTGATGTGCATTCTTCAACCTTCTCTCTTGGCTCAGTGCCAAACTATCAGCTTACTTGCTAAACTTCTGTCCTTTAAGTCTCTTTCTGGATGGGAGCCTCTGTGGAAAACTGGCTCCAGTTGGCCATCTTGCCTCTGCCCCCATATTCTTTTTAGTAAAGTTTCTCAGGAATGAAAAAATAGTTTCCAATGTACTCAATACTGCTATGAAATCAATATATAATCACCTACACATTCATACAAATGGTAAAACATAACTATAGTCCAGAAAGTAGAAGGGAAGAGGAGAGAGAGGGGAAGGAAGGAGGGAAGCAGGAGAAGGAAGGGTATTTGGGCAGACCTCACCTAATGTGCAAGATGCAATGGTACATTTCAAAACTGTTAAGAGTATAATTGTGATGGATGTGTTAATCAGTTCAATGTAAGTATTTCACATTGTATATCAAATCAGTACATTGAACCCCATGAATGCATCAATGTACACCATTATGACTTAATAAAAATGAAAATAAATAAATAAATTTATTGATGTCTACTTTCAAATAATATAATTCCAGATACAATGCAAAAATCTTTCAATGGCATACTTTGATTTTCCCCCTCCCATCTTTACTGCTATTACTGTCATTTGTTGCAGGTACAGATTTAATAGTAATGAACTCTCTCTATTTTAGTTTGAAAAAAGTCATTACTCTCATTTAGAAATTTTATTCAACAATACTGTAATAGTTGTACATATTTATGGGGTACAGTGATATTTCTGATGCATATATATAATGCATGATGATCAAATCAGGGTAATTAGCATATCACTTCAAACATTTTCCATTTCTTCATGTTGGGAATATTATTTTTGTTTTGTTTGTTTTTTAAGACAGAGTCTTACTTTGTCACCCTCAGTAGAGTGCCATGGTGTCATGGCTCACAGTAATGTCAAACTCTTGAGCTCAGGTGATCCTCTTGCCTTCGTCTTCCAAGTAGCTAGGACTACAGGTGTCCATTCACAATGCCCAGCTATTTTATTTTAAAGACGGGATCTGAACTCTTTCCCAGGCTGGTTTCTAACTCCTGAGCTCAGCCAATCCACCTGCCTGGGCCTCACAGGGTGCTAGGATTACAGGCATGAGCCATGGTGCCTGCCCATGTTGGGAATACTCAAAATCCTCTCTTCTAGCTCTTTGAAAATACACAAGGAATTATTGTTAACTATAGTTACCCTCCAATGCTATAGAACATATTCCTCCTATCTGGCTGTAATTTTAACCAACCTCTCCCTTTTCTCCCCTCCCCAGCCTCTAGTAACCACTGTTGTACTCTGTATTTGTACAGGATCAAATTTCTTAGCTTCTTTATATGAGTGAGAACATGTAATATTTCTCTTTCTGTGCCTGATTTATTTCACTTACTCCAGGATCATTCCTGTTATTTCAAATCACAGGATTTTGGGGTTTTTATGGCTGAATGGTATTCCATTATGTATACGTATCACATTTTACTTATCCATTCATCTGTTGATGGACACTTATGTTGATTCCATATCTTGGCTATTGTGAACAGTGCTGCAACAAACACTGGGGGTATAGACAGTATAGATACCTCTGGATATGTATACCCAGTAATAAGATTACTGGATCACATGCTAGATCTTTTCAGTTTTTTGAGGAACCTCTATACTGTTCTCCATAATGACTATACTTATTTATATTCCTACAACAGTGTACAGGAGTTCTTTTTTCTCTGTATCCTTGCTAGAACTTATTTTATGTTTTTTTTTTTTTTAGAGACAGAGTCTCACTTTATCACCCTCAGTAGAGTGCTTGAGGTGTCACAGCTCACAGAAACCTCTAGCTCTTGGACTTAGGCGATTCTCTTACCTCAGCCTCCCAGTAGCTGGGACTATAGGTGCCCTCCACAATGCCTGGCTATTTTTGTTGTTGTTGTTGCAGTTTGGCTGGGGCTGGGTTTGAACCCACCACCCTCGGTGTATGGGGCTGGCGCCCTACTTGCTGAGCCACAGGCGCCACCCAATTTTATGTATTTTTGATAATAGCCATTCTAACTGGTATGAGATGATATCTTGTGGTTTTAATTTGCATTTCATTTATGATTAGTGACATTGAACATTTTTTTCATATATAGTAGAACCTCTGTAAGTTGATCACCAAAAAAACTGTAACAAACTGGTCAATATATGGAGGGAGTCAACATAAGGAACTAGGCCTGCCATATTGATATACAAGTGGTACGTGTCTAGTCTATGAAAATTAGATCAACTCAAGGAGGTGGTCAGTGTAGGCAGGTGGTCAACTATGGAAGATCTACATTGTGTGGCCATTTGTATGTCATCTTTTGAGAATTATCTATTCAGATTGTTTACTCATTTTTAAAATTGGATTATTTGGTTTTTTGCTGTTGAGACAGATGTCTGAGTTCTTTGTATATTCCGGATATTAATCCCTTACCAGATGAATAGTTTGCAAATGTTTCTGTAGGTTCTCTTCACTCTGTTAATTCATTTCTTTCTTTCTTTTTTTTTCCCTCACTCTTGCCCTGGGGTTGAATGCCATGGAGTCATCATAGCAACCTCAAACTCTCTATCTGAAGAGATCCTCCTTCCTCAGCCTCCTGAGTAGCTGGCACTACAAGTGCCAGCCACAATACCCAGCTAGTTTTTCTATTTTTAGGAGAGTCAAGGTCTCACTCTTGCTCAGTGTGGTCTTGAACTCCTAAGCTCAAGCAATTTGCTTGTCTCAGCCTCCCAGATTGCTAGGATTATAGGTGTGAGCCACAGTTCCCAGCCTCATTTTCATTTACTTTTTAAGAGATGCAGTCTCACTCTGCCACCAGGCTGGAATGCAGTGGTGTGGTTATAGCTCAGGTGATTCTCAAGCCTCTGCCTCCACAGTGCTGGCATGTGTCATCAAACCCAGCTCATGTTTATTTTGAAAGGTGATTCCAAGTATGTAATTTTTGGTTTAGAACTTTTTTGTTTTCAGCATTTTAAATATACCATTCTATGTTTATAAGACATTGCATAAGTCTCTCATAATTTCTCAGGTAAATTTGTGTTTGATTATCTTTCTTTCCCTCTATATATCCTTGTTTCCCTGTAGCTGCTTCTAAGATTTTTCTCTTTAGCTTAGATTTTGAGGAATGTGATTATAATGAATCTTGGTATTTTTTTTTCTGTGTTTATCTCTCTTAGGATTCATTAAGATCCTTGGATCTACAGGTTTTAATTTTAACTACATTTTTGGCCTTATTTCTTCAAATATTTTATCCATTGCACCCTCCCTCTCTCAAATTCAGGAACTCTGATTATACAAATGTTAGACCGCTTGGTATTATAGGTCACTGTGGTTCTGGTTTTTTTTTTTTTTTTTTCAGTTTCTTTTCCTCTATGCTTTATTTTGAATAATTTCTCCTGTTATTTTTTCAGATTTCATTATCATCTGCAGTCTCTACTATTCATATTATCTGTGAAATTTTTATAGCATTACTGTATTTTTCATCTCTTGAAGCTCTATTTGTTTCATTTTATATCACCCATTTCTCTCATATTATATGTATTTTCCTTTAAAT
Organism: Perodicticus potto; assembly: GCA_963574655.1. Taxonomy (NCBI): domain Eukaryota; kingdom Metazoa; phylum Chordata; class Mammalia; order Primates; family Lorisidae; genus Perodicticus; species Perodicticus potto. The sequence goes on along the minus strand of CAUYRH010127456.1, from coordinate 3,057 downwards.
TACTTATCATATTTATAATATTTCATAGTTATTTTAATGTCTTTGTATGTTAATTACATAATTTTTATAAATGTTTAGTCTCTTATTATGGATTGATTTATCTTTGCCTGTATTGTAATTGGATGCCAGATTTTGTGAATTTTATGTTGATGAGTGATTAACTTTTTTTTAAGTATTCCTTTAAAGAGTGTTGGATTTTGTTCTAGCAGTCAAGTACTTGAGAATTAGCATGGGAAACACAACTATAGCCTAGGATGAAGGAGGGAAGGGGAGGGAGAGGGGAAGGGAGGGTGGGTGGGTTGATAGAGAGAGGGTTAGTAGGGGGACCACACCTATGGAGCATATTGCAAGTACAAGTTGATCTATCAGGTGTAGAACACAAATGTCTTAATGCTGTAATTGGGTAAATGAGGTGAAAGCTATGTTGATTAGTAGCATGTAAGCTCTCCAGTTTGTACAAATAATCAACATATCGAATCCCATAATGGCATAAATATATGTATGATCTATGTACAAATGACTTAATTTAAAAAAAATGTTATATAGGAAAAAAAAAGAATTAGCATTGTCTCGGCACTTGTGGCTCAAGCGGCTAAGGTGCCAGCCCCATACACCTGAGCTGGCAGGTTCGAATCCAGCCCGGGCCACCAAACAACAATGACAGCTGCAACCAAAAAATAGCTGGGTGTTGTGGCAGGTGCCTGTGATCCCAGCTACTTGGGAGGTGTAGGCAGGAGAATTGCTTGAGCCCAGGAGTTGGAGGTTGCTGTGAGCTGTGATGCCACTGCACTCTACCCAGGGCAACAGCTTGAGGCTCTGTCTCAAAAAAAAAAAAAATAATTAGCATGATCCAGCCAGGCGCATTAGCTCATGCTTGTTATCTTAGCACTCTGGGAGGTAGGTGGATTGAGCTGAGATGTGAAAGAACAGCCTGAGCAAGAGTGAAACCCTGTCTCTACTAAAAATAGAAAAACTAGCCGGACGTTGTGACAGGCACCTACAGTTCCAGCTACCTGAGAGGCTGAGGCAAAAGGATCCCTTGAGTGCAAGAGTTTGAAGTTGCTGTGAGCTTTGTCACCTTGACACTCTGTCAAAGGACAAAGTAAGACTCTGTCTCAAAACCAAAACCAAAACAGAGTTAGCATGATCCAGTTGAGGCATGTTTATAAACTGTTTAGGACAACTCTAGGGTCGCTTTAACTCTGTGTCTGAATTTTGCCCTATTACTAAGCTGTAACCCACCTGGGGACTCTAATGAATGTTCCATTTAATCAACAAGGTGATTCTGGCTGGTAGGAATTAGAACAATTCCCAATGTTACGTGAGTTCTGGGAATTAGTTGGTTTGTACCTCCCCAATAATTATTCTTTCCTCAGGAATTTTTCTTTGCCCAGCCTGTGTATTTTCACCATACATGGGCACAGGGGTATGGTTAGTTAATGACTCAAGAGAATCTGTATGCAAATTTTTGAAGTTCTTTCTCTGTTTAAGTTTTCTCCTCTCCAGCGCTCTGCCTCACAAATTCTAGCTGCCTTGACCTCTGTGAACTTTTACCTGTTTCTTCCACTTGGCAAGATGACAGTGCTCTCTTTTCTTCCCCTTGACCTCCAAGCAGAAAGCCAGGGTGATTGTTTGCCTCCCTCCTTTATTCCTGTTCTCCGAGAGTAACAGTCCTGCGCTGCCTGTTGTCTGAGGTCTGACAATTGTTTCCTGTATTTTGCTCAGTTTTCTGGTTGTTCACAATAGGATAGAAAGCTTTAGCAGCTTTTCCTTCCTGAGTAGATGTGGAAATCCAGTAACACTCATCTTAATGCCCCTAAGGGGCCAAATGTCCTGACATAAACTCAGCTCGACCCATTATTTGAAGAACTACAAATGCACAGTTTATTTATAGAACTTCTTCGATATACTGATGTAATAAAAAACATTTATCCAAGACCTATACCCATAATTGCACCATTGCTATAAGGATTAAAAAGGCACATGATAGCCCCTCCTCTCCAGAATTCAGAAGCAAGAAAGGAAATTATTTTCAATTACTTGTTTATTATATGTTACTGTCAGGGTAACATAAGAGTTATGCATAGATAAATACATTAGTCTGGCACTTTGGAAAATGTAAACAGTAGGTCATAAATCAGGGTTACTCAAACCTGGACTGTAAGTAGGGTAGCACTTAACTCAATCAAGTCATAAAGTCAGATGTAGAGCATTATCTAACGTGTATTTGGTGCTTTGGTGAAGGCGAGCTGAGACTCAATAGGCATCAGCCCTGAAGTGCAAGAGCGCTTATCTTTTTTTTTTTTTTTTCACATATACGTGTTAATTAGGTTTCCACTTTTTGCCTTCACAGAATTTAAAAGGCTTAAAATTTAATAACAATAACAATTTTTAGATAAGGACTAGAAACAAAAACCACATAAAGAATAAACGAAGATAAATACATTCAGAAAAGAAAACAGATGATTACTGCATCAAAATATTAAGCAATATTAGTAATAATAATGCCAAGAAAGTAATGTTCACATCATTCACAGTAAGACATTATAGAGTGCTTTGACTCTGAGGCTCAGTATGAAGTCATCAGTTAACTTCTTTTTTTTTCTCCAAAGTCTCAAAAAATAGACAACTAATATTATATAAATAAAAGTAAAGGAGAGTTTCAAAAAACAGATCATGCCAAATCTTGTAGACAATAGAAAAAGAAGAAATACAGCAGTTGGGGTTTCTACTCGGAGAGAGAGAATTAATGCAGGACATCTGGCGCCCTAGCCAGCTCAGCGGAGCCGGCGGACCTGCCGCCTGCTCCTTGGTGGTGTTGGTGCTGCAGCAGCCAGCTGAAGAACCAGCGGGCTGGATGACAGGCAAGGAGGGGGACCTCCAACCCCCACCAGAGGCTCCAATAGCCAAAAAAGCTGGACAACTGCTGAGGAGACACCTGTGCCTTGGTGTCTCCTTCACTTTACACTTGGGACTAAATGTGGAACCCCCATTTCCTATGCCTAGGTCAATTTCTTGTGAATTTCCTAGGCCTCAATTCCATGAGTGGACTGTATC
>CAUYRH010127455.1:0-10590 GCA_963574655.1 Perodicticus potto | reverse complement strand
AGACAGAGTCTCACTTTATCACCCTCGGTAGAGTGCCGTGGCATCACACAGCTCACAGCAACCTCCAACTCCTGGGCTTAGGCGATTCTCTTGCCTCAGCCTCCCGAGTAGCTGGGACTATAGGCGCCTGCCACAACGCCCGGCTATTTTTCTGTTTTTGCAGTTTGGCCAAGGCCAGGTTTGAACCTGCCACCTTGAACCATCACCTACTCGATGAGCCACAGGTGCCGCCCCCAAGACTTTTATATATATATATATTTTTTTTTCTTTTCTTTTTTAAATTAAATCGTAGCTGTGTACATTAATGCAATCATGGGGTACAATGTGCTGGTTGGGAGATGGGGTTTTGCCTTATCACCCACCCTGGAGTGCACTGGCATAACTATAGCTCATTGTAGCCTTGAACACTTAGGCTCAAGCAGTCCTTCTGCCTTAGCCTCCTGAGTAGCTGGGACTATAAGCATATACCACCATGCCTGCTAATTTTTCTTATTTTTTTTTTTTTTTAGAGACAGACTCTATCTTGCCCAGGCTGATCTCAAACTCTTGGATTTAAGTGATCCTCCTGATTCAGCTACCCAAGTCACTGGAATTAGAGGCATGAGCCAATGTGCCCAGCTCAGCTTTTTAAAATTTTTTTTTTTTGTTAATGTGAGTTATAGTTGTTAATATTTATTGAATTATAAAAATAAAAACATCAAGTAACCTTTAAGAACAAGAATAATAAATTTATTATATATGTTAGATGATACACTGTTGTTTTTTTTTTTTTTGAGACAGAGCCTCAAGCTGTCATCCTGGATAGAGTGCTGTGACATCACAGCTCACAGCAACCTCCAATTCCTGGTCTCAAGCGATTCTCCTGCCACTGCCTCCCAAGTAGCTGGGACTACAGGCGCCTGCCACAACGCCCGGCCATTTTTTCTTATTTTTTGGTTGCAGCCGTCATTGTTGTTTGGTGGACCCGGGCTGGATTCAAACCCGCCAGCTCAGGTGTACGTGGCTGGCACCTTAGCCCGTTGAGCCATAGGCGCCGAGCCAGATGATACACTGTTAATGAAAAATATTTTCCCCAAATTTTCCAAAGTTTAAAGTAGCATAGCTTTACATTTTTGTGCATCTCATGTCCAACTTAACAGAAATTGACTGAATTTTATTTTATTATTATTTTTTTAATTGACTGAATTTTAATATCTGCTTATGTATTTGCTCTGTTTGGTATCCCACATCATATCAATAGCCTCTGGAAGAATTACTATATGATCTTAAGAGAGTGAATGTGAATAAAATGTATGTCTTAATGTCTATTACTAATGAAAATGGTTTTGACCTTAATACTACTCTCTGAAAGTTATCCTTTGAAGACTGTGAAGAATTCCCAGGCCACATTTTGAGAACAGCTACTGTACACTAAAACCTATCAGTCATAACCCCACACAGAATTTCTAAATAGCTGCTTTTTGGCAGCACCCACATTAGCAAGAAACTGTTTTCAGGAATAGAACCTTGCTACCTATTTTCCTATCAGTTAATTTTCCTAATAAAAGTAATATAGTCCCTTATGTATTATTTTTTTAATCCCAGCATGGATTCTACAGTGTCTCAAAAGAAAACAGAATTCAAAAGAGAAAAATTGTAAATGAAGGAAGGTAGTTCAGTGAAAAGTGGACAGGTGACTTTTTGTGTGTGTGTGTGTGATTTCCTGTCCTTTTTTTTAAAACTTTATTCAAATTAATATGAAGGTACAATATTTAGGTTACATTGTTCTCACTTCCAGGGTAAAGTTCCATTTGTAGAAGAGCCCCTCCCCCAGGGGGCGTGTTATACACCCTCACAATGTACACATTAGGTGAGATCCCACCTCCTACCCTCCCTCCTTTTGCCATATGTCTTCCCCCATCCTCTACCCCTAAACTGGACTATAATAGTGTTTCATTGTTCTTAGGAACATGTAATTATTATGTATTGATTTCATATTAGTTAGTATAGAGTACATTGGATACTTATCTTTCCATTCTTGTGATACTTTTCTAAGAAGAATGTACTTCAACTCCATCCAGGTAAATGTAAAAGATGTTAAGCCTCCATCTTTTTAATGGCTGCATAATATTCCATGGTATACATACACAGTTTGTTGATCCATTCATGGGTTGATGGGCACTTAGGTTGCTTCCATGACTCGGCAATTATGAATTGACCAACAGATGACTTTTGTTGAAGCAAATAGTAAGGCACTCTGCTTAATTTGTAGGGAATTTGTGCAAGTTTTCTAAGACTATAGTTTGAAAAGGCATTATATGCAAAAACATGCTGCCATATTCAATGAATATAAAGGGTGTGTTGTAATGACAAAATAGCGGAACTGAAAAAAGCCTGTCTTCTCAACAAAAATGTTTTGGGCGGTGCCTATGGCTTAGTGAGTAGATGCCAGCCCCATATACCAAGGGTGGCAGGTTCAAACCTGGCCCTGGCCAAAATGCAACAAAAAAATAGCCAGGCGTTGTGGCGGGTGCCTGTAGTCCCAGCTACTTGGGAGGCTGAGGCAAGAGAATCACTTAAACCCAGGAGTTGGAGCTTGCTGTGAGCTGTGATGCCATGGCACTCTACCAAGGGTGACAAAGTGAGACTCTGTCTCTTAAGAAAAAAAAAAAAAAGGACTTGTAAAATTAATAGACGACAAGGCATTTGCTGCTCAAAACTCAAGTTCGATGAAGTAAGATTGCATAGTACATAAAATGTATGCGCAGAAGCATTAAAAATGGAGAACATGACTCGGTGCCTCTAGCTCAGTGACTAGGGTGCCACTCACATACACCAGAGCTGGCGGGTTTGAATCCAGCCTGGGCCTGCCAAACAACAATGACAACTACAACCAAAAAATAGCTGGGCATTGTGGCGGGCACCTATAGTCCCAGCTACTTGAGAGACTGAGGCAAGAGAATCGCTTAAGCCCAAGAGTTGGAGGTTGCTGTGAGCTGTGATGCCATAGCACTCTACCCAGGGCAACAGCTTGAGACTCTGTCTCCAAAAAAGGAAAAAACTTGACTTTCATTAAGGGACAAGGGATGGATTTATCGCCAGTTCCAGGAATTCCTGAAAAATAGGGATGCTGACTATGGTGACATCATTTATTTTTCCTAAGTAAGATGGCTAAGTCAAGGCCAGATGTTGAAAAGATTTTATGATTTGTGGCATGTTATCAAGGCTCTTATGATATCAAAAATCAAATTTGTCCCAGACTTCGATGATGAAAAATAGCTTACAGATTTAGCATTTTTAGTGTATTTAACTACTCACTTTCAAGGTGAAAACCAACTATCAATACAATATTTCAAACCATAACAGTGTTCCAAATGAAACACCGAGTGCTAGGGTTAGAAATTACGGTAAGCTGAAATTAAGGCAATTTTATGCATTTGGACATGTTGGCTAAGTATGGTCCTGTGAATAGTCAAAAATACGCAGTCCTGTTTTCAACTTGATATAAAAATTTGAAAACAGATTTTGAGATTTCTAGGGAAGTAATATTTTGGTGCATTTGCAGCTCCATTTTCAGTTGACATAAATATTTTATCTGCCAGTTTTCAAATGTAAAGAGCTGCAGTCTGACATTTAACTTAAAAATTTGGGCTCAGCGCCTGTGGCTCAATGGGCTAAGGCGTCAGCCATGTACACCTGAGCTGGTGGGTTCGAATCCAGCCTGGGCCCGCCAAACAACAATGACGGCTGCAACCAAAAAATGGCCGGGCGTTGTGGCAGGCGCCTGTAGTCCTAGCTACTTGGGAGGCAGAGGCAAGAGACTCGCTTGAGCCCAGGAATTGGAGGTTGCTGTGAGCTGTGATTCCATGGCACTGTATCCAGGGTGACAGCTTGAGGCTCTGTCTCAAAAATAAATAAATAAATAAATAAATAAATAAATAAATAAAATGTGATCATGTCTCTTTACTGGGCTTTGATAGGTCTTATCCAGAGACAAAGGTCCCTTGCTTCACAATCACACTTTATATGGTTTTTGCAAGAACTATTTTTCAAGAGTAAAATTACATTAAGAGTAAAATTAGACCCAAAATATCTGATGAATTAGAACCTAAATATTGGTTGAGAATTGCAGCTACTTCCGTTGTACCAAATATGGATTCATCAGTTTCTCAAATGCAGTGTCAAATATCCCACTAGTTTTATGTTGCCCACTTTTACAATTAAAAAGATTTTTAAAAACCCAGATATTTTATTACTTAGATATGTACATTTTCTGTATTAGTGATTTCAAACTTGGGACTTGGCTCGACAATGTTTTGCTTTTTTTTTTTTTTTCTTTTTTGAGCGGCTCAGTAGAGTGCTGTTGAATCACAGCTCACAGCAACCTCAAACTCTTGGGCTTACGTGATTCTCTTTCCTCAGCCTCCCACATAGCTGGCACTACAGGTGCCCGCCACAACGCCTGGCTATTTTTTGTTGCATTTGTCATTGTTTTTTAGTTGGCCCAGGCTGAGTTCGAACCCGCCAGCTTCAGTATATGTGGCTGGCTCCATAACCACTGTGCTACGGGCACTGAGCCTTGGATCAACAATTTTAAAAGACTGTCTGAACAGGCTGCTGCATAATTGGGACTTTTTTTTTTTTTTTTTTTTTTGAGACAGAGCCTCAAGCTGTCACCCTGGATAGAGTGCTATGGCATCACAGCTCACAGCAACCTCCAATTCCCAGGCTCAAGCGAGTCTCCTGCCTCTGCCTCCCAAGTAGCTGGGACTACAGGCGCCCACCACAATGCCCGGCCATTTTTTGGTTGCAGCTGTCATCGTTGTTTGGCGGGCCTGGGCTGGATTCAAACCCGCCAGCTCAGGTGTATGTGGCTGCCCGCCGAGCCCATAATTGGGATTATTACATGAGGACGTTTTGTTTATCTGTGGTGGCAGTTATCACAAAAATTATGCATGGAACTTTTTTTTTTTTTCAGTCATCAGTTTTTGTTAGTGTTTAATATGTGGCTTGAGACAACTTTTCTTCTACTGTGACCCAGAGAAGCCAAAAGGTTGGGCAGTAATTTCATTTTTCGACATATATCTCAAGATATTTATAGGAGTGTCATGGGGATATGTACATGGATATTCATTGCCATATTATTTGTAGTGGCAGAAAGTTGGAGATGATGTGCTTGTCCCATAAATCAATTTGAGTGTAGATATATTAAATATAAAATCTTTGAGTGTCACATTTTACTGGTTTTTCAGGACTGCCATTAACAAATTACCACTAGTTGAGAGCTTAAAACAACAGAAATTTACTCTGTCATAGCTCTAGAAGTATAAGAGGAATTCTTTCACACTTCTGTCAAAAATTAAGGTAACACATCCTGCTGCTTTTGAGAATCTAGGTAGACTCCTTCCTGTGTATTCCTAAATTGTGATGGTGGCTATTAATCCTTGGCATTCCTGGGTTTGTAGCTATATCACTGCAATTTCTACCTCTCTTGTCACATGGTCTTCTTTTTTTGTCTCTATCTTCATCTTAACAATAAAGTTAAGATGAGGTTATTAGGGTAGGCCCTAATCCAATAGAGGGCATTTGCCTTCTTTCAGGGCTACCCTAATAACTTCATCTTAACTTTATTGTGTCTACAAAGACCATGTTTATAAATAATGGTCACATTCACAGGTATGGGGTTAGGACCTCAATATCTTTTTGAGGGATTTAGTTCAACCTGTACACACATTGTCTATTATGCAACTGACTAGATGTGCACATAATACATAGAAGAAAATATAAGAAACGGAATGAGAAGGTAGTAATAATAACATAAATTAAAATTGTGTGTCTTAGGGTTCTCTAGAAAAACAGGACCCAATAGGAGATTCACAGAAAGACCCAGGAGAGCTGGTAGTACAGATGAATGCTGAAGGCAGTTAGCTGGGAAGGCCAGTCTTTTTGTTCTTTTCAAGCCTTCAACTGATTGGATGAGGCCCAGCCACATTATGTTGGCCAGTCTGCTTACTCAGGGTTCATTGCTTTAAATTTTAATCTCATCCAGAACCACTGCAGTTGACACATAAAATTATCAGAAGTCTACCTCTTTTCAACTTGGCACCCCTATGCATCTCCTAAAACTATATTTAATCTCCGGGTAAATACAACAAAAAGGTCATCCTTCTACCTAACACAATATAACTATCCTGTGTACAATCTAAAGCATACTAACCTTTTCCCCTGAAGAGGATGCAGGGCTCTGGGGTGGTGTGGTTGCTCTTCTCCTGGATATTCTGTAACTTCGGTAGTCTTTATTATTCATAACTACCTTCTTCACTACCAATTCTGTACTCTCTTTGCTTTCAGCAAGTATTTTAGCTTATTGTGGTTTTTTATCTCCTAGAGGTAACCCAAACCTTTATTCCTGATAGGTCTGGGCCATTAGTAGTCCTGCCTGAATTGGTTCTTGTAGTTTTCCATTGACTTTGGTCACAGGGCATGATGTTGTTAAGAGATGCCCTAGGGCAGTGGTTCTCAACCTTCTGAATGCCAGGGGCCCTTTAATACAGTTCCTGTGGGTCAGGACCCACAGGTTGAGAACTAACTGCTGCCCTAGGGGATCTCTTGTATTCCAGATATTGTTTTCCTTTCCTCCATCATGGAGGACCATTGGCAGTTTCTCCTTGGTAGTCAAGATCAAGCACTCCAGCTAACACAATGTTAACTTTCTTGTCTGTTGATTCAGAGGCCTTAGGGAGATCCAAGATGCCAGGTGGCAATCTTGACATCCAGTTCAGGAGAATCATTGTTGTGTCTCCACAAGATGGAAGCATTCCTTCCTTTGGAACTAAGACTCGTAAGCCAGCAGGGCATTCACTTACAGATAGAAGAAGCAAAAAAATTGTTACTAGGTCACTAAGGATAATAAGAAGTGGTATCACTCTCATTTCCACTCTTTGATTACTGGACCTGTGAATCCTGTTTGTGGGAGAACAGCACCATATGTTGGACACAGATTCAGAGCATATACACTCTCCTGGAGAACCCTTCCCTAGTCCTGTAAAGTAATACCAGCTAGCAAATGGTGTGACTAAATTTTCAAGAGGCCTTTTCACTGTTTTATGCAGGGGAACATGGTAAAACCAATGAATTCCATGAGCATGGGGCCATTACTGCCCTTCATCTGCTGTGAAGTATCTAATCCAGTAAAAGCAAATCCTGCCCTTTTTTTGATAGAAGTGATCCAGTATAATCAACTTGCCAACATATAGCTGGCTAATAACGCCAACACATGATGTTGTTTTAGGGCCAAGTATTGACCTTTGCTGCCAAAGTGAGTACTCAGCACAACCAAATTGGCCTTGGTGAGTGGAAATCATATTTCGGAGCCCATTATACCTTCTCTCCTTGCCACCATACCCACTTTGTTCATGATCCCATTGGGCAATGATAGGAGTGCCTGGGGAACTAGAATTTAAATTTAAAAGTCTAAAAATATTGAGGTCGGGCATGGTGGCTCATGCCTATAATCCTAGCACCATGGGAGTCTGAGGAGGGTGGATTGTTTGAGATCAGCCTGAGCAAGAGCAAGAGCAAGATGCGGTCTCTAAAAATAGCCAGGCTTGGCTCGGCGCCTGTGGCTCAACGGGCTAAGGTGCCAGCCACGTACACCTGAGCTGGTGGGTTTGAATCCAGCCCGGGCCCGCCAAACAACAATGACAGCTGCAACCAAAAAATAGCCGGGCGTTGTGGCGGGCGCCTGTAGTCCCAGCTACTTGGGAGGCGGAGGCAAGAGAATTACTTGAGCCCAAAAATTTGAGGTTTCTCTGAGCTGTTGATGCTGTGGCACTCTATTAAGGGTGAAAATTGAGACTCTGTTTAGAAAAAGAAGTTTAAAATGATGAAATATGGGCTGGATATGGTGGCTTGTGCTGTAATCCTAGCACTCTAGGAGGCTGAGGCAGATGGATTGCTTGAGCTCAGGAGTTTGAGACTAGCCTGAGCAAGAGTGAGACCCCTATCTCTACTAATTATAGAAAAACTAGCTGGGCGTGTGGCAGGATCCTGTAGTCTCAGGTACTTGAGAGGTGGAGGCAAGAGGATCACTTGAGCCCAAGAGTTTGAGGGTGCTATGGAGTTAATAATGCCACGGCACTCTACCAAGAACAACAGAGTGAGACTGTTTAAAAATAATAATAGTAAATAAAAATGTGAAATATGGGCAAGAAGAGAAAACTCAATCTGTTTCAACTGTCAAATATTAGGATTTCCAGAAACAAAATTGAAAAGTAATTCAAACAAATATTTCAAGAAATTTTCTCACAAAAAGGACATGAATTTGCAAATTGGAAGGAACTACCAAGTATACATGACTATGAACATTAAAAAGCTCACATTGTGTTATATTGTGGTGACATTTCAGGAAATCCATGAAGGAAGAGAAGAACCTAAAGCTTCCAGAGATTTCATATAATCTTGGTTCCCAAATTCTTTTCACATTTTAGACCATCTAACAATACTGGCTTGAATTCCAGCATGACAAAGTTGGCCAGCATTAATACTGGATAAGAATTGTGTAAGCCATAAATTCTGTAGTTCTCACCATTTCCTAATGTCTCATTTCACTCACTTGCTTTTTCTGTGACCTATGTAGGCTTTTAAGTGTGGGCTCTTGCTAACCTTTGGTCATATATTCAGTGCTTTGTATTAAAAAAATTACTCATAATTAATTGTGGTATTAGAAACTTAACATTAGGGATAAATAAGTGGCTCTTTTTAAAAGCCTTAAATTTGGGCTAGCATTGCCATTTCTTTTTACCCAGAAATGTACTATGTCTTTTGGAGAATGTATTTATGTGTATATGCAGTTATCCTTGTCTATATAAATACTAATATATAGGTATGTATAAGCAAGCATTTGATATAGATTCCCCAAGGGTCTGGTAGTTTGTTTAAAGTCTTAATTTTGTTAAATGATTTTATGACTATTACAAGTAATAATTCCTCAGATCTATATCACTAAAAACATTTAACCTCTTCCATATGTGTCATTTAGACGGGGCCTTGGAGTAGTCATTTATACTGCTTAGTAATGGTTTTTGGCCCTCCTCCCATTTGGCACTTCCACCCCTTTGTCATTGGGCTGTGTGAACAGTTCTGACCAAAGAGTTGTGAATGGAAGTGAGTGTGTCACTTCTAGGCCAATCGTTTAATTGCCAATTGCCAATTGCCAGTATGAGACCTTCCAGAACTTTCTTTTCTTTCTGCAGCTGCACACAGCATTATTTAAGCCTGAGTTCCAGTAGAGGATTCTATGGAGCAGAGTTCTTCACTAACCCATTGTAGACACATAAAGCGAAGTGAGAAATAAATTTTTGTTGTTTTAAGCTACAGATTTTTAGGGGTTCATTATTTCTGCTTATCCTAGCCTATTAGTCTTCGGGGTAACTCTTATAAGTTATAAGCATCATTGGAGGCCTTAGTTCTTAGAAATTACAACAAAAAAGAGAGTGTATACAAAAGATACTGGAGACCACAGAACATTTTGGGGATTCAGCACAATGTTTATATAGGATAGACATAAAGTTCATGTGCAATTTACTATGTGAAAGTAATTTAAATTGCACACGAACTTTATGTCCACCTACACTTAAGATGATCAAGCCGTATCATGGAGAATCCTGGCTCTTATCAAAGTATGTGTTGGGGTATGTTATTTTTTCTTAAAGTGGCATGGAGCTGAAAGTTCTTAAGAAAAATTGCTAGAGGCTCAGCACCCATAGCACAGTGGTTATGGTGCCAGCCACATACACCGGGTCAGTTTGAACCCGACCCGGGCTAGCTAAACAACTGCAACAAAAAAATAGCTGGGCGCCATAGCAGGTGCCTGTAGTTCCACCTACTTGGGAGGCTGAGGCAAGATAATCACTTAAGCTCAAGTGTGAGCTTGCTGTGAGCTGTGACGCAATAGCACTGTACTCAGCACCTGTAGCTCAAGCGGCTATGGCACCAGCTACATACACCAGAGCTGGAGGGTTTGAATTCAGCCCAGGCCTGCCAAACAACAATGACAACTACAACCAAAAAATAGCCAGGTGTTGTGGTGGGCACCTGTAGTCCCAGCTACTTGGGAGGCTAAGGGAAAAGAGTCGCTTAAGCCCAGGAGTTGGAGGTTGCTGTGAGCTGTGATGCCACCGCACTGTACCCAGGGCAACAGCTTGAGGCTCTGTCACAAAAAAAAAAAAAAAAAAGAAGAAGAAGAAGTAAAATTGCTAGAATAGATATTTGCTACATACTCTCATTGTGTGATACAATTTTAGAGCTAAAAGAACCCTTACATATCATAACTTTGTTAATGTTATATGTTATAAAAGATGAGATAGCAGGACATATTTGATTCTTTTTTTTTTAATGTCCCTGCAAACGGGCTTGGCGCCTGTGGCTCAATGGGCTAAGGCGCCAGCCATGTACACCTGAGCTGGCGTGTTCGAATCCAGCCCGGGCCCGCCAAACAACAATGACGGCTGCAACCAAAAAATGGCCGGGCGTTGTGGCGGGCACCTGTAGTCCCAGCTACTTGGGAGGCAGAGGCAGGAGACTCGCTTGAGCCCAGGAATTGGAGGTTGC
>CAUYRH010127454.1:0-68891 GCA_963574655.1 Perodicticus potto | reverse complement strand
CTGTGAAGTGCAAGCTGGAAAGTCTTCTCAGTCAAGCCTTCCGGGTGCATCCACTGCAGGTCCTGATGGTCACTGCCCCTGCATGTTTGACAAATGACATTCTTCAACTCAGTTATATCTAAATTAGTGGAGCCATAAGCCTTCATGAATAACTATAAGAGGATACGGCCTTACATTGTGGTCCCCAGAAAAGTCAATCACATTGCGCTCTGGGTGCCACGTTGCTGAGACCCTCAGAGCCTTGCTCAGCCTCCCAGAGACTCGCTTTGGCCCACACTGCCTGCTGGGCCCCTGGAGGATGCCGGCCTTGATCCCTCCAGAGCTCAGTGCTTGGGTGAAAGACAGCTCAGGCATCAGGTTGAAACATCAGACTTTTTCTTTTATTACAGTTTGACATTGAAGTCAGTTTATCCTGAAAAAGAAACAGAAGTAACTTGTTAATAGTTTCTTCTATGCCTGCGAGACGTAAGAACTACCCGTCATATCATTTAAGTCAGAAGAGCCAACTGTTGAAGCCAGGTTCTTCCACTGACATGAGAAGTAATTTGGTTAGATGCAGCCATTCCCCATTGAAATGCTGTCTGTTGCTTCTTTTCCTACTTCATTCAACTGATGTGCTAGATCACATTGGAAGATTTCTCTATTTGTTCACTACTCTTAACTTGCGAACCCTATTCTTTTTAATATAATGTTGTTTTCCACTAGCTAGTATTAATTTAGTTTATTATTCATTATTAATTATAATTCAATTAATTTTTGCATATGATTATAAGACATATTGGCCTATCTTCCCCTCAAAAATCTGCTGGAACATACCTGTAAACCCACCTGGACCAAGGCTTTTTTACAGGTAGAAGTTTTTATGGATAGGAAAAGCAGGAAAATAATTCTTGCCTTAATTCAAAGGAACGACCTAACATTATACCTCTACAATAATTAAAACAAAATGAGTCATCATTAATACTATTTCTGTGGGCTCTGGAATTGCTTAGTCAATAAAAACTTGGCAAAAGTGACCTCAACATACCAGGACAGTGGTTTTCATGGGGCAAGGTCTTTCTCGGCAATGATGATGATCCTAAGAAAAGATTGGCTAAATCTTGGCATCATATGACAATAAGACAAAGTAAGGTACAAAAATGAGTAACATACGGTCACTGTCCCCAAGAAATACAGTCCAAATACAGTTAATGCCCTCACTCTGTGGTTATCTATGGAACTTAACAAGCCACTTCCTCACTGGCTCTCACTTCCTCTGAGCCCCAGCAGTCAGATTTTTCTATAATCACTGCACTCAATGCTCTCCTATTTAATAAGTGCATACTTTGTGCCAGACACTGAATTCGAAGCCTGCTTCCATCGCAGACATACCTGAGCCCATTTATATATTTCAGCACATATAATTAGCACAATTCTTTCCCTGGTTATATTGTAATCACAACTTTGCATGTGAAGATACTGAAGCTCAAAGAGGCTAAATATTCAGTAACCCAAGAGTTGAACCCAGGACACTTGACTTCAGAGCCAATGAACTCTGTTCTTCTATACCCTATACTGGGATGAGTTTGAGGTCATGGATGGAGTATAGGGAGGAAACGGGTGCCTGCAGAGAAAAAGAAGGCATGAGTGATGAAGCCTGGGTTACAGGGTACCAGTGAGTTGGAACATTAACTCTGAAAATCAGCAGAGGTTCCCAAAGTACCCCCAGATTTCACCTTTACATCCTTGATGGTGGCACCCACTTCCACAAACTTACTTCTGGGAGGCTCTAGGCCTCCTTATAGGAGACCCATCCTGTTCTTGCTTTCACCAGCTTCTTTAATGAGAAGTGGGAGGGATATGGATGCTCTAGGGAAAGAACCACAGAAGATGGTCTCCAGAGGCAACTATTTCAGAATGTTTCAAAGGAAAAAAAAAGAAAAGCATCAGGGAACATCCCTAAGTTTTTATATGTGTTACTTCATCTATTTTTCTTGTTTGCTTCTATCCTACCTAGTTCCTAAAAGACTGTATGGTTGATTATCTTTAGTCTCATGACAATCCTTAAGCTGCAACCTCGTGTGACAGATGAAGAAACTCGACACAGAAGTAACTAGCCCAGAGTTCCTTGGTCAGAAGTACTGACTAGGCTCATGGCCTTGCATCCTGCAGGATCATCCTGCACCCAGACACTCTGTATTTGTGCAAACTGCCACACAACACAGTGAAAAATATCATACTTTAAAATCTAAATTTTGTTACCTTCTAAAGGAAAAGGAATATATTTCACTCTGGTTTTCCAGGTTGCTATCATAGCCAGACCATGTTTGGGGGGACCTTCAGTCAATGATAGTATGGGAAATTCTTTTCATTTTTAGCCATAATTGTAGAAAACTATTACCACCAGGCAGACCAGTGATAATACCAAACCTGAGGGTGAGAATGTGGTGACTGGTAAATGCAAACTGTGTTCTTCTCTGCAGACTTGTGTGCTTTTACACATAAAGACAAACTTGTAAATGACTTTCTATAAATAAGTTTTAGCTTCTTAATTGTTGCTCTGGCAACAGCTGCTGAAATGTGATCTCCTCTCAGATATAAAACACTTTTTCTTTTCTCTTTACCTTTCTGTGGAAAGAAAATGTTTGTACACTCAGAAGTGAAGTGGACCAGAGTCACTGTCACCATTAGGCTGTGTGACCTCAGGAGAGTTGCTTAACTTCTCTGTGCCTTTGTTCTTTCCTTTGGCTATTTTGGGGTCATAGAGGTGAGCTCCTCAAGGATATGGGATATATAGCATTCATCTCTGGATGTCTGGGATCTGGTATAGGGTGGGCACTTGAGACCTAGGAATTGACTGGAATTAAACTCATTCAAGTTGAATATATCTTGAGAAGTTACAAGGACTACAGAAAGGGAACAATGGTAATCATTGTCATTTAAAGGGAAGGAAGGGATTCATGCTTAGGTTCTCTGAACATGTATCTATCTTCCAGAACACTTACTAGAAAACATGCACCCTGGAAGTTATTATTCATCTCACAATCTTAAATTAGGGGTCAGCCACCTACAGCCACAACCAAATCCAGCTCACAGCATGTTTTTGTAAATAAAGTTTTACTTGAACCCAGCCACACCCATTTCTTTTATATTTTGGCTATGACTGCTTTCATACCACAAAAGCAAAGTTGAATAACTGTGACTAAAACCACATAGCCTACCATAGGTAAAAATATTTACTACCTGGCTATTTACAGAAAAGTCTACTGACCTATGAATTATGGTATGAGCCACTAGGGATGCATTGCTCTTTAAAAACTCTCACCTCATCCAGTGTCTGGAACACAGTGGGTACTGTCCAATAGATGATAATACGTTCCCTTAATTTCCTTGGGAAAACAGACTCAAAGTCAGGATCTAGAAAAGTGCTCTGTATATACCTAACACTTATTTTACCTATTGATTGTTTGATTAACATAGCACAACAACAATAATAGCTGAGGATGGAGTGCTTACTACATGCCAGGCCCCAGGGTAAATGATTTATGTATTTTGTCTCATAAAATCATCCCCACAGTTCTATGAGGTTGTTAGTATTACTATCCCTATTCATAGCTACGAGGGAGCTTGCCCAAGGATACCCAGGGGTGAAGCCAGGCTTTGCAGTTCATATAGCCCAATGTGATACTGAATGTGTCTTGGCTCATTAGAGATACCCTTCAGATTCCAGATTGTCCCTTAACCAGCTCAGCCAAGCATCTTGCGTTTTCCTGTGAGCCATCAACTTTCACTGTATAATCACCAGCCTGCACGGTTTTTCATTCATTCATTTAATGATTATTTCTACCTTGCTACGGTTAATGCGTCGTATGTACCAAGTCCAAAGCTGGGTACTGGGGATGTCACAGGGACCAATGAGATACAAACTTTGCCCAGATGAAGCTTAAAGTCTAGCATAGGAAGTGGGCATTAATCACATGATGAATGTTGAAATAAAACCATGCGGCATTTGTTTCAAAGGGGAATAAAGCAGAGTGCCATAAGAGTGAGTTATGGGGATTTCTGTCAATAGAGGACCCGTGAGCTGAGAGCCAAAGGAATCCAAAGGAATTTATAAATAAGAACCAGAGGCCAGGCAC
The DNA here is from genome assembly GCA_963574655.1 of Perodicticus potto. Lineage (NCBI taxonomy): Eukaryota > Metazoa > Chordata > Mammalia > Primates > Lorisidae > Perodicticus > Perodicticus potto. The sequence continues at coordinate 64,773 of CAUYRH010127454.1, read as the reverse complement.
AATGGCTCATACCTGTAATCCTAGCACTCTGGGAGGCCAAGGCAGGTGGATTGCCTGAGCTTGGGCATCTGAGACCAACCTAAGCACAAGTGAGACCCCATCTCTAAAAATAGCAAGGCATTGTGGTAGGTGCCTATAGTCCCAGCTATTCAGGAGACTGAGGCAAGAGGATCACTTAAGCCCAAGAGTTTAAGGTTGCTGTGAGCTATGTTGCCACAGCACTCTACCAAAGGGCAACAAAGTTGAGACTCCATCTCAAAAGAAAAAAAAAAAATCAGGCAGTAAGGAAGGGGAAAAGGGATTCTAAGAAGAAACAGAATGTGTGCAGGCTCTAGAAAAGGAGGCAGCATGGTGTACAGGGAGACAGAAAGTAACTAAGTCTGGGCCACACAAGGACTATGCTCAGAGGTGGGTCTTTATCTGACAGGCAGTAGGAAGCCACTGAGGCATTTAAGCTGAGATAAGGTGGTGGGTTATCACTCTGAATGCTGTGCGTGGTCTCCCGTTACAAAGCTGCTCTAAGGGGCTTCTGCTAATGGAGCATCATGCTGGGAAAGGCAAACTAAGATATATACATCAGGTCTGAGAACACAGCTGGTCGCCCTCGTTGGGCAGGAAGGGTGAGCGAGCAGCCCTGGGCACGCACTAGCGAGTCACCTCGCTACTGCACAATGAGAACTCTGTTTGAGGCCTGTGCAACCAAGACAGCTCCCAGCTCAACCAATGACAAGGATGCTTGCTGTGGACATGGAGCTTGCTTGGATTAGGTCTGCTTGCTTCACAAACATCACTACTTGTGTATTAATTAGCTTGAAAGCCGAATTTTTTGTCACCATAACCCAATGATAGTCAGAATCCTCACTTCAATTACAGGGCATTGGGTCAGTTTTGCCTTTGGTCCTAAAAGACTTCTAGTACATAACAAAATTCTCCATTGCCCTTAGGATAGAATCCAGACCCCCTCCTTTGCCTGCCAGGCTCTCCACACTCTGTTGCTCCTTCCAATTGCATCACTCTCCCTCAATTTGCAGTTGCTCAGTAAATACTTGTTGAACCAATAACCAAGTAATGGTGGGCAAGACACAGATCCTGTCCGATCCTCAGTTTCTTCATTTTTAAGAAGAGGGCCAGCCTGTTTTCTCTAAGGCCCCTTCTGAGACTAAGACTCTATGAGATCTGGCATTCATTCAACAAACAATTGCCAAAGTCTCTGAGCTAATTCCATGACAGGAACCAGGAATATGATGATGGATATCCACACCTTTGAGATGCTTACCTGAAAGTAAAGAGAACGTGTGTCCCAAAGGGCACCATACATGGGAGAATTTGACAAGCTCGTATTATATTACTGTCTCCTGGATGAGAGTGTCATGGGAACAGAGGAGTTGCACTTAGCACTCAGAGTCAGTGGTTTAAGGAGAGTATCCTGGAGAAGGTGAGGACACAACTGAGCTGCAAGGTCAGAAAAGGTGGGCAAGGCCTTGTCTGCCTCCACTTTGCCCTCCTCAGCAGCCAGAAAGACCTTTTAAACATGCAGATCGGATCAATCCATTTTTCCCTTAGCACCAATGACTTCCGATTGCATTTAGAATAAAATTGAAGTTCCTCATCATGGTCTACAAAACCCTGCACAAGCTCATCCCATCTAGAGCTTCATCCACTTGCCAACCATCCTCGGCCGCTTGTCCCCATCTTAGGCTCTTTGCACTGCCTGGATTCTTTGCAAGCTTTGTGTAGGATGTTTTCATACCCTCTTTGCTATAACAACTCAGCTCAAATGCCACCTCCCCAGTGAGGCCTTCACCCTACACCACCAGATCTCGGCCCCACCTCTACACCCCACCCCTATTCTTTCCACTACTACCTTTCCCTTTGTGAGCCACAATCTTGTTTTGTTTCCTTCAAAGCCATCCTTGACATTATCTGAAACTACCTCTAGGAGGGCACAGACTTTATCGGTCATTCCAACTGGCCTGATCACATACCTTATTTGTTAAACAAATACATCTCAGGCCCACAGGACTATAGAAAGAATTGAGGTCAAGCAGCGTTTCTGGGATGGGAACACAAAGTTCAAGCTAGTAACACACAAGGACGAGTCACCTCAGATCACAGAGGACTCAGAGACAGATGGTGCACTGGGTGTGGCACCTGCTGCATCTGAGCATTACGGGAAGACCAACAATGTTTATTTCTTTCTGCCATTTGTCAGTCTTGCATTTCCAGAAAGCTTCTCTAGGAGATATTCATCAAAAATTAGGCAAAAATTTGGGCAGTGCCTGTGGCTCAGTGAGTAGGACGCTGACCCCATATGCTGAGGGTGGCAGGTTCGAACCTGGCCTCAGCCAAACTGCAACACAAAAAAGCTGGGCGTTGTGGTGGGTACCTGTAGTCCCAGCTACTCAGGAGGCTGAGACAAGAGAATTGCCTAAGCCCAAGAGCTGGAGGTTACTGTAAGCTGTGACACCACAGCACTCTACAGAGGACAACAATGTGAGACTCCGTTTCTAAAAAAAAAAATAATCAAAAAAAAATAATTTCTAGTCATCCAGGGTTGGGCCTTCCACATGGGAATTCCAACTAAACTAGCAGAAGCCCGGGTGTATCTCCTTAATGCATATTGAACTCGGTGTCTCACTATCGGCTCATGCTTAACCCCAAAGAGTCTGGTCTCATAAGCTGTTCACCCGTCCCTGCAGTTTCAGTCCAATGGGCTCACCTGGCTCAGACAGCTGATCAATCCCTTATTGATCACCTATTGCATGTCAGACACTCCAATTACCCTGCATACGCCCCAAAGTTGGGGCTCAGTTAATCTGCAACTTAAAGTTCAAGTTGTTCAAAATTCTGATTTTGTAGGGGTTTGGGTTTTAAAGTGTTACCAATAAATGGCAAGAAATCATCTATAGACATCCCTTTGGAACCCACCTGCCAATCTGATACTGTCTCCCTAGCAGGCTGTGATTTGCACAGTGCTGCTCCTGGAGCCCAGAGTCAGGGTAGGACAAGCAGCGAGCCCCCTTCCCCCAGACCTGCATGTGTGAGTGGTTAGCGGGTACTGGTTGGCACCACTGGGCCTGTCTAGGGAAGAAAAAGGCAACCGCTACAGAAACCACCATGACTGCTGCCATCAGGGACCTGAGAGACGGTGGCCAGGAAGTGGCACTTTTTCACGGGTGCAGGCCCCAGGCCATCTTTCCCTCTTCCCTTAGAAGCCAAATTGGGCCACTGCTAAGCTGTCTCCGGTGGTCCTCGGATTCTCCTGGATGTTCTGTGGCCCGAGGTAGCTCCTGCTGCCTCCTCGCCTCTCTGCCTTAATGGCCACCCCCAGAAATTACAGCCCTCCCTCCCATACTCTAGCCGCCCCCCTCCATCTACCCTTATCATGCTGATTCTCTCATTCCCCTGCTCAAAGCCCTTCTTGTCACTGTGATCCCAGACCTCCTATGAGGTCAGCCTGTCTTCCAACAAACGTGATGCATGTACCCCTGAACCCAGCCAAACTGAAACCGAGAAGGGGAAACAGGCAGACAAAAGAGGGCTCTGCTCACCAGCCAACAGCATCTGCTAAAACAGTGCTCCTCAAACCTTAATGAGCCTGGGAATCACTGGGCATTTGTTAGAATGCAGATCTCATCCAGGATGTCTGGGAGGGGAGTCCAGATTCTGCATTTCTAAGGAGCTGCCAGATGCTGTGGCTGGTGCTGGTCTCTAGACCACAGATTGAGTAGCAAGGCACTGTTATCTCATTAATAGCACCCCAGGGGCTGGGCAGGGAAGGTGTCTAAAATAGCTCTATTCAACAATCCATTAACATTATAAAATAACCACATCTGTAGGTCACAAGGTCAATTTCCTTTGGTTCACTGTGACAGGACAGACAGTCCATCAAACCCATGATGGAAAGTTAAGTTCATGATATCAGAATCAGCCGGTTCACCTTGGGACAAAGAGGAGGCAAGACTCCAGATCAAAATTGTCAACATGTTAGCTAAACCGAAAAGTAGAGTGCAGCTCAGCCCGGAATTCAGCAGCCCCTTCACACAGGCTCAGCCTCCCAACAGAATCTCACCCTTGGGTACATACAGCCCCTGACCCAGGAGCCTTCTTCTTGCAAGTTGGAAGGAAGAATCCCTTCATTAGAGTGCCTTTCACTCCTCCTCCTCCGCCTGGTGTTCAGAACACGCTGCAAATTCAAGGCATCTCTTAAAGCCCTGGCAGGTCCCCAGGTGGTTTTGTAGGTTACCCAGTCAGTGGGAAGATCGTGGCAGATGGCAGGAAGTGTTTTGTTTTCTTTGAGAAACTTACTCAACACTGGAGGGGAGGGAGGTTGAGTGTGTAAGGACCCTACAGCTCCTGGCTTCTCCACACGGCAACACTTCTCCACTGCAAAAAGTCCTGGTTGTATGAAAGAACAAGGCCTTTGACACGCAAAGCCCTGATGGAGTCCTGCAGAATCCTCAGCCTTTGGTTGCCCTTCTGATGGCCGGGCTGCTGTATGGCCATCTGTCTCCATTAGCAAAACTCACAAGCAAAGGAGCTATAAGCAAATAGGATATTTCATAAGCAACAGTAACAGTCACTCTCTCCTTCAGAAGCCACACTGACTTGGGATGTTCAGGACATTCTCAGGCTCAAGGGAGCCTCAGTGTCCCAACTGAGAGGGCAGTGATGAAACACTGGTTATGTTCCCCTGGTTCTCAGCCCCAATTTCCCTCCAGCTGGATTGCTTTTAACAAATACCAGCGTCCAGTTCCCACCCCCCATGGATTAAATCAGAATTGAAGGGGGCATAGGGCGGCAGAGGAAGGCTTTAAAAGCACCCAGGTGCTCTGGATACCGAGTGAAAGTTGCAAACCACGGCATTACAGATAGTTTTTTCAAAGTTCAAAGAAAAACACCTTTTTTGATCATTGCCTTTCTCAACTTCTAAAACTTGAACCTTCTCTTTTTTTTTTAATACAATACAGAATATTGGCAATCATGAATTCTCATGCTTGCAGTCACAAATCACTATTACATGTACCATCTTAATCAGTTCTCGAATCAGCCCATGGACAACACTAGCCCCATACAGAAAAACACGATGATGTACTTGCTGTGACATTATCAGAGACAAAAAGAAAAAAAAAATGGAAACTTGAAAGCCAGTGAGAGGATAGCTAAATATGTTATGGGTCATTCATCCAGCAGAGAATCGTATAGCTATTAAGAACATAGGGAGATCTATATGCATGTAGAAAGATAGTCACAAATTATTCTTAAATTTTTAAAAATCAATTTCAGAATAACTAGTCATGATTCCTTTTCTAGTATTTGTTAAACCCTATGTGTGTAAGCACCAAAAAGTATCTGGACAGATATACACTAAACTTTTAATGGTCATATGGCTTGGGTTAGAATTAGAAAAAGGTGGGGAAGGCTATTGCTTTTCTTTTTTACCTAACTATTTTGAATTTGTTTAAAAAAGTTATACTTAGATACTGTTAAAGAAATCTATTCTAGACCATAGGCCCAAAATGAATTCCAAGGAGAAATAATCATACCCATTTTTTGAGAAAGCAACTGAGTCTTGGTAATGTGGGTAACTTGATCATGGGGCTAAAAACAGATGGAGCATTGCTTTGAATGTGTGTGCTATTGAGTCACAATAATAAAAAAGGAGTTTTAAAAATTAAGTAATACTCACCAAAATATCTCAGCTGGGAAAGCACTAGACTGAAGACCTAAAAATTAAAGTAACGGAGGGAAAATCTAGTTCTAGTTCACTGGAGCCCTAGTTCAGGATGATGGTTGAACAGATATATCACTGGTCCTTGGTGTTTTTTCCTTTTTCTTTCTTTTGAGACAGAGTCTTACTCTTTCACCCTGGGTAGAGTGTGCTGGCATCATTGCTCACAGCAATCTCAAACTCTCTGGCTCAGTCTCCAGAGTGGCTGGGACTGTAGGTGTACACCACCATGCCAGGCTAGTTTTTCTATTTTTATTAGAGATAGGGTCTTGCTCTTGCTCAGGCTGGTCTCAAACTCCTGAGCTCAAGCAATCTTCCTGCCTCAGCCTCCCAGAGCACCATTACTTATTAAATGAGGAGGAAGTGAAGACTTATACAACCAGAGGAGCAGTTGCTGCCAGTGGCCTTCCTTAGTCCATCAGGAAAAATGCCTGCTCCCCTGTAGGGCAGTTCCCTTCTTAGTAAGGAAAACTTAAGAAACACACATTTTAGGAGAAAGGTCCTGGGACAGAGCCAGATGAGCACTGAACTTATTAAAAGTATGCTTGTTAACAGTGTAACCTAAACATCACAATGTAATCCTTGTGTTAGTTTGTAATAAAATTAAATCATTGCCAAAATCAATGTCATAGAGATTGTCCCCCTGTGTTTCATTCTAAGAGTCATATGCTTTCAGATCTTACATTTAAGTCTTTAATCCATTTCAAGTTAAACTTTCTGAATGGTGATAAGATAGGAAGACAGTGTCATTCCTTTGCATGTGGATACCCAGTTTTTCCAGTGCCAATTTTTCCAGTTTCCTTTCTTTATTGTGTATTTTTGGGGCCCCTGTCCAAGAGTAGTTGGCCAGATATGTATAGATCCATTTCTAGGCTCTCCATTCTGTTTCATTGGTCTATGAGTTGTTTTGATTACTATAGGTTTGTAACACAATGTGAAATCAGAGGGAAAAAAAAGTATGCTTGTCACGAGAAAACATTTGCAAATACGTATGGGGATTTGTGTGTGTGTATGTGTGTGTGCATTTGACACACTTCTCCCTCTGAAATCCAGTCCACTAAAAATTTATCCTCTCAATCGTTTTTATGTTGCTGCTCGCCCTTTGTGGGGGCATATGCTACCCATCCTGCCTTTTAACACTGGACCGTTGCTCTTATTTTTGTTTTTCCCTCTTCCCAGGTGCAGCTCATCCACTATAACCATGAGCTATACACAAATGTCACGGAAGCTGCAAAGAGTCCAAACGGATTGGTGGTAGTTTCTATATTTATCAAAGTAAGTCTCTTGCGTCCCCTCGTTCCTCTCTTCCCACCATCCCCACCCCATCAGAATGTGACTTCAAAGTCTCTGTTGGAGTTAGAAATATTTAAAGAGGTAATGCCCATCGATGTCATGCCTAAGAAAAGCTTTTACGTATATGTGACTTACGGGAAATGAGGTCCCCTTGGAAAGAAGCAAAAACAATGAGCTCCCTCTTAGAGCATCAGGGCTGACAACTCGGGTACCCTCTGTTCTAGAAAGAAAAAGGGGTGCTAGTTCCATGCAGAGGATTCGGCACCTGCCTTGTGCAATAGGACCAGAGACACGTAATCCTGCCCACCGGGATTAAATGCTGGTTTATTACTCAGCTACCCCTCAGACAGGCAAAGGAAAGGCGAGAGGTCCCTCCCTCCCCTCCTGGCTTCTCCATGATGGCTTCCAGCTTCAGCTTCCTCTCTCATTCATAAACATCGCAGAGGTCACTCGCACTGACTTTGGGAGATTTTAAGGAGGCTCCGAATCTCCTCATGGTCAACAGCAATAGCATAAAATCTCCAACCAAGCAAATTCCAATTTGTTTAAAAAGTAACAATTACCTTTGACATTTTAACAGATGTAGAGTGAAGCAGATATGCAACTATTTTGAAAAATGAAAGCCAAGAAAGAAAAGAAATTGCCTTTCCAACTGGAAAAAAAATTAAAAATTAAAAAGTCGGCAACGAGTGGCAGTTCCAAAAGGTGGAAGTCACTATGCTAGACCCGGGAGAAGGTTCGACCAGATCCTTAGACAAGGTGCCCCAACCAGAACTTGGAATTTGATAAAGATGATCAATAGGACCTGGCATTGGCCTCCAGTGAATTCTAACAGAGCCCTCATGATGGCATCATCATTACTCAGGAGACTGTACCTGGGTCCTACTCTCTCCCCCTCCCCAAAAGCATCGCCTGTCCGACAGGTGTGTGGCCTTCCCTGGACATGCTCTCCAGACCCCACACCCTCACCAGGTCAGCTCAGGGCAAGGTATCTGCTGGGCAGGCATATCCATGACCATCCCAAACTCTTATGGTTTGTCATTAGCAAAGAGATGAAGGGATGTTTGTCCAAAGAAGCAGATTTTTAGGCTTTCGTGCCTTCTTGGCACTTGACATCTCAAAGGACATCTGTCCTCACACCAATCTATCTGGTCCCTTCTCTGTATCTTTTGGCATCACCACAAACTCTGGAATAACAGATTTCTGAATGCTATGCACTATGATATGTACTTGACATCTATTTTGTCTTTTAACTTATGGGCTGGGCATAAGTGTCCACATCCTACAGCTAAGAAGCATGGCCCAGAGAACCCTTGACATTCCCAAGTTCGTGTGATTCATAAGAGCCCAGCAAGAGAGGGACTCGGTCTTACTTGATTTTAATACTCTTGATCTTATTCCCCACTGTCCACCTCCCTGACATAGCTGGGGGAAAGCCACTGAGGGCAGGAGGAGAGAAAACAGCATTTGAAAACTTCCTCCCACCCCCATGCTGCTCACAGAGGGCAGATTCCTGTATCCCCAGTTACGAATTGGTGAGTCAACCTGGGCCATGCTCGTTGTTGTGAAGCTTGCAGATATGTCACAATATTGTCACTAGAGTCCAAGAGCTCAACCTCTGTGAAACAAACACTTCCATGAGTGACTCCTACAGACCAGCCCAAAGGTTGCTGTCCTCTAGGAGGGTGTCTCTATCCTGGCCCCTGACTTTGTCTCACTGTGCTCAAAACTCCAAAGTCATTGAGTGCCATCTTGGAAGTGCAGGCAGGTTATGTACAGCTGAAAGGGTGATGGGTACATGCTAGAAAGCCAGCTCCCTCGACAGCAAGCTACTGGCATGTTTCACAAGGTCTACGGAAACGTTCGCTCCCACTGAGATCACAACTAACGACCAGGGCTTGTGGGTCCTGGCTACTTCCCTGCTGGCTGTTAGGAGGGCCTTAATTCCTTGGAGACTCTAAGGTCAGAGAAGCGACAGCAGCTAGCTCCTGCATCTTCTCGGGCCAGTTTGGCTCTCAGGGACACTCTATTCTTTGCCTGCGTTAGCCTGAAGCATCCTGGCTAGATCTCAAAATAAGCCATAATGTTTCTATCTTTATTCCACATAATCAACTCCCACATCCTCAACTCCCCAGTGAGTTCTTCCAGCTGTGACTTACCTTTCCCCCATCTCAAAACAGTGATTGAGCACAGGATCCAGGCCAGCCCTCTGCCAGGCACTGGTGCCCCAAGTGAGGTGAGCAAAGCCCTGAGTCTTCAGCGTGAGCAGCCTCTTTGGTTGTCCTCCCCTCCTCTGCTGCCCCCTCCCACCTCCATGCAGAGAAAGCAGGAACAGGAGAGGAGAAGCCCCCCCCCTTACCTTAGCCTCAGAGATATTACCTTGGCCAAAAGCTGAGCCGTAGAAAGTTGGGAGTTATTGTTTGAAAAGAGACACCTGTTTATCTGTTGGCTTTATTTATCTCTGTCCTCCACTAATTCCCCTCCTTCTCATGATCACAGGGAACTGGGATTTGGCTATAATCGCTGCTCAATCATACACCATTAACTTCCCACTTAAGCTCACTTATACCAAGTACACATTTCATTCTTTCACCCACGCACCCAACACACTAGAGCCCACAAATCATCTGCGTGCACCCTGGAAATTTTTCAATTATTTTTAATCGGCTCAAAAGAGGCTGGTCCCAACATTAGTGCTGCCCAGAGCCACCAGGTACCGGGATCCCAAGGCACCTGGTGATCAAGGTGCAAGGCACATTCCTTATCTGCCAGGACAGTATAATTTTGGCCAACCTTTCGGGGGTGCAGCAGCACAAACAGGAAGTTTCAAGCTGTCTTTTAAATGACTGCAGACGGTGTCAATGTAACCGCTGAATTTAGCACTCCGGTTTCCAGGAAGCAACAGTGTTTGATTTGGGACTTTTCTCCATCTTGGGATGGACTCTTATCTCCATCGGGCACTGTCACTCACCAAGCCCTCCACGGTGTGCATCTCACCACAACACGCCCAGGAAACGGTGCAAAAAGAGAGACAGATGGAGAGAAAATAAACAGTCTGTGCTTTCTCTAAGCTAAAATTACCTGTTGCTTATCTAATAATAATAATCATCTGCTGCAATTTTTCCAACCCTCAGAATAAATCAGATTTAAAATGTTGATGTGTCACAACATCCGATTAGCAGCTGAGGCATAAATTACAGAGCAGAGCTCAGCAAGGTAGGAAAGAAACTAGGATAAAAATGGTACCTCAGAAAAGGCAAGGTTTTGAAAAGGGGGATTGTTAAGAAAATCCTCTTTCTTACGGGGGGGGGCCACATCACAGTCTCCTAAATGGTGGTTCCCTGGCTTAAGGCCCCTGAAGCTTGGCGTCTCCCAGAGAAAGAATTTAGAAATATAAGAACATAGGCATAAAATGGCAACTGATCCTTGAACCTCTGGTACAATGTTTGGCCTGTAACAGGTACTCTGCCAACGTTTATTGGATGGATGGTCAATTGAAGGGCATCGAATCAATTCATGTAATAATGAGCAGTGACATCCAGTAGAGTGTCTGGAAGTTGGCCACACAAGGGACTGGAACAAACTGGTCAATATAAGGAACTTCCACTGAGAACATGGTAGATGTCCGGTCTCTGAAAATGAGGTCGACTTAAGGAGGTGGTCAATGTAGGGGAGTGGTCAACTATGGAGATTCTATTGTAGTAAGTTACTATATGACATTTTAGAGCTTTTTCCCCTCTCCTGATGCCTCTATCCTGGGTACGCCTTCTCTCTCACTCTGCCTAGATAAACAAGCCCTTCCTAACATACCACTGCTTCCTTTCCCCTTGCTTAAAACCCTTGAACGGTTCCTCCATTCCTAAAGAATAAAGTTTAAAAGTCCTAACATGACATTCAGAGCCAACATGGGCTTGGCTCTGCCTCCCTCTCTCGGCTCACCTCCCGCCCTTCCACACACCCTCACTCTCTCTACGCTGAAATCCTTGTAGGAGCCTGTGTGTCTGCGTCTCCCTCCCCGGTGTCTGTGTAGACACAGCTCCTCTGTATGGAAGGTTTTTCCTTGACTTTCTTCCTTCTCTGTACTCTACCACCAAGACACTTGGTTCGTGCCTACCCATCTACTCAGGTCCCCCAGGTGGTAGAGGGTCTTTCTCTAACAGCATTGCCCCTGTGACTCTATCATCACACTCTTCACACAAGTCAGAATCATGTCTTTCCTTACCTTTCTTCTCTCTTTGAGGGTTGTTGGGTCTGTGTCTTGGCTCTCTGAATTTCCAGCCATCATAGCGTTTGGTACGCGGTAGGCACTTGGTCAATATGAATGAACGAGGGACCAGGTGGGGTCAGTGTTTCTCCTGCGAGAGTGAGGCCCTGTCATTAACATTTTCTTTTTTCTCCTCTAGGTTTCTGATTCATCAAATCCATTTCTTAATCGAATGCTCAACAGAGATACTATCACAAGAATAACCTATAAAAGTAAGTTTGGTTCCATTTCTTATACAGCAACTGTTGTAGAAAGGCAGGAAGCCAGAACTCGTTAGTGATCTCTGTGGGCCCCTTGAAGCTTCATGATCCTGAAATTCTGTGGAAAGTCACTCTGGAGAGTCAGGGTTAGCTAAGCAGCAGCTCGTTTCCAACAAAAGTCCCAGGAGTGCCGTTGTCATCCACGCCTGTCTAAGGTGATGATGATGGTCATCTTTATCCCGTGGATTGATAATGAGTTGGGGGACTCTGGCGGCTGGCAGATTTCACCATGTTGGGGCTTTCCCAATGATGTGATTGAAAAGGTTATCACCAACTACAGTGGATCCAACCTCAAACCTTACAGAGGCTTCAACTAGACCACTCTCTCTCCCTCTCCATAGCTGGGTCTCCCAGGCAGAAACAGGCTGGCCTCTTTCTTCATCCACACATGTGGCCCAGACTCTGTCTGGCTTCCTTGGGTTGACAGACTATTTTATCCCCTGACTCCTTCAACAGAAAAGAGAAAATAGTGCAAAGTTAGAGGAAGAGAAAAGAGGCTGCTCTACCATCCACAGCAATCCCAGGAGTTGTAAATTTGGGGAAAAGTGGGTTCTACCTCATACATCAAGAGGGGAAAGGAATCAGTACAAGAAGGTTTCTTCTTACCGAAGTAGCACTGAGCAGGAAACTGGGATTCAAGTGGTGACTTTGTCCTTCCTCCTGCTAACTCTGCTTCCTCCACTGAAAAGCAAAAAAAGTTGAGCTTCAGGTTTCTAAAGTCTCTCTAAATCCAGGATTCTGAACGAAGCACTAGGTGAATACTGATGTTCACAACTTCAGACAGCCTGCAAACGTCCCCAGACCTCACAGACCCTTGTGTGCCCTTCCCAAGATGGGATGATTTCTGCCACTTCTGTCTCTAGTATTGATGTGAAAAAGACAGAGGGAATTGGTATAGCTCTCACCTTGGACAGCTAGAGGGAGCACAGGCAGAGCCCTCCCCTCTTTCCTTTACTCATTCGTTCAACAAACATTTCCTTCACGCCTGTCCAAGAGTGAGCACCAGGTGAGGCTCCAAAAATATAAAGATGGTGGTGAGCACCTTGCGGGTAGGGCTGGTGTCTGGGCCAAGTCCCTCCCATGTATGGTGAGGAATGAACCAGGAGAAGCACACTCCACCTAGATCAGAGGTTCTCAACCTGTGGGTCACGACCCCTTTAGGGGTCAAATGACCCTTTCACAAGGGTCACCTAAAACCATCACATACACCTCATACAAATACAGGTGTATGAAAGTAATTGTATGGTTGGGGGTCACCATGACATGAGGCACTATATTAAAGAATCGCAGCATTAGGAAGGTTGAGAACCACTGACCTAGATAGACATCTTCCAAAAGAATGAAATCGTCCAAACACATTGCGCCCTTCCTCATCAGTATGCGGTGGAGCCTTCTCCAACCACACACTCGGATTGCTCAGAGAAGGGAGATAGTGCTGTCTTGTGTGTAAATAGAACATTTATAACCGCCCATAAAAGATTATTATTCTTTTAAATTTTTTGATTAAAAAGGCATGAAAATTAAATAAAATGTGTTCACATAATCTTGGATTTGCAGTTTAGAGACCACAAAAAGCCATGAAATCACACTTTCAGCCCCAACACACACACTCTAACAGATTGCCACATGCAGAGCCAACCAGCGGTGGGACTTCCCCCAACCCCACCCACACCCCCAGCACTGGTCTGGTTAGTATTAAGTGATGTGGCAGCTACCCAGAGAGGAGGAAGATGGCAGGCAAAGGGAGGTGCATGCACAAAACTTGGAGAGCACTGAAGGACTCTGACGAGGCAGAGGGAGGCAGCCCCTGTCTTCATGAGCTGCTCCTCTCCGTGCCCGGGATGGAGCACACCCAACAAGTCCTGGCAAGGGCCTGAATGAATGGAGGGAGGAATGGCCGCCTGCAAGAGCAACGACAGAGCAGAGAGAGGAGCTGGAAAGATGCGCTGGAGCCAGATCTCAAGCCTGAGCTGTGCCAAGGAGTTGATGCAGAAGGCAGGCAGGCACATCTGAAATCCCTCTCCCCACCTCTGCAGACACATCTCACGTCCCTCAAAATGCAGCCAGAGACGGGCAGCGGATCCTCTCTTCCCCTGACTCCCTCTTCCTCTGTGCCTGCCTGGAAAAGAAAAGGGGAACTAATGAAAGACAAGGAGCCCCTGGCCTGCCTGGGGAGAGAGAACTGCTTTAGACCCCCTAATATCAGGAATCTTGTGCTCTTATAATTTGGCAGGGAATAGGTCACATACCTGAAGGGAGCAGCACTGCAGAGATAATGATGCCCGATCCCCGGCAGCGGCCTCAGCGCTGTTGTACCCAGGCGCTGTGTCACAGAGGGATTGATTTGCTCAGCGGGAGCAGCAGCTCAGCTCCCTGAGGCAGTGAAGGTTGGCCAGTAGCAAGCAGGGGAGTCGGAAACAGAGGAGGCACTCACTAGGACACAGCCAGTGGGTGGAAGTCCCTCTCAAACTCTGCAAGAGGCAGCAGGCGATGCTGGCATTAGTCCCTGAACTCCAGTCCAGATGAAAACAAGGCCACCTGCTCAGGGGCAGCCGTTGGGGTGTGCTGCTTCCATAGCTCTAGATGAAAAATATAAATCAATGTTACAGCACCCACTGCCACTTCAACCACACTACTCAGGGACAGCTGACCTTCACCGCTATCCACCTCCCAGCCAGCCGATCCTCCCACTGCCACCCAGAATTATACCCCCTCAGAGCTTCAGTCTGCCCTGCTTGCTCAGATGCAGCTCCCACCTTCAACGTGCTAAGCAGGGAGGCGATGCTACCTGAGCGTGTTCCACACTCCAGGGTCTGTGCTCTCCTGGCACCGCCTCATCTAGTCTGTACAAAGCAGTCCTTCAGAGCAGGCTCAGTTGCTATCTCCTGTGCACAGATGAGAAAACCAAATTTCCAAGAAGTGAAGTCATTTGACCCAAGACGCATACCTAGTAAGCAGCTATGTAAGTCGGCAACTTCTGCATAATGAATGAGCATTGAGCAAGGAGCGTTGGTTTCTCACTGCTGTAGCTGTGGGTTGGCTGAGGTAGCTGTGCTTCCTAGGTCTGCAGGTTGACAATGGCAAGAGGAAATCCAGGGCCACCACTTCTCATGGTGGGGGGATCAGAAACATGTAAGGCCTCATCATGAAACTCACACACTCACTCCTGTCCACTTTCCACTAGCCGAAGCAAGGTGCATGGCCAATCCCAGCCTCAAAATTCTCCCAAGGAAGTGTGGGTGGGGAGGGAGTGGACATTTCCTGAACAACAGTCTGTTCTTCCACTGTGGAAGAGCAAGGATTCCTGCATAGATCCTCCGGGGTGCTCTTTCCTATGTCTTTTCCTCTCTGTCATGCTTTCTCCCTCAGGAGCAAGGAAAGCTTAGCCCTGAGACCTTGAAATTAATTGGAATACTGATATTTTCACATTCCATGAAATTTATCAGCATGATTTTCTTGTAATTCCAACCTTGGTTCCTTCCAAAGAGCCATCTCTTGGCTGTTTGCATTTTCTTCTAATTGAAAGGGAAATATACTCACCACAGAAGTCATGGGGACTTTGACAGTGCAGATTTATCCTGGCCTAAGCTCTCTGTGACTATGGCCTGGCTTCAGCCATACACCTCCAGTAGACATCAGTGCCATCTAAAAGTACGCAGTGACATTGCCTTAGAAGGTACAGAAACTGGTTCTAGATAGAGTCAGTGTTCTCCAAGTCTCCCCTTGGAGGGCCTGGTAATGAGAAGCCAGTCTAAATCTTTAAGCGGAGGGACACGACCTGCTGATGAAATAATCACCAGGTACTAGCACTTGGTTGAACAACTGCAGAGGTGCAGAGCTGACAGTGGGACAGGGTTGCAGAAATCCAAATGACGAGACACCAGCATTGATCATGACCAGCCTCATAGGAAGAGGCAGCGAAAATGATTGGGTATATTTTGAAGAAAAATTCAAGAGATTTCTTGGTAGATCTGATATATGATGAGAGAGAAAGAGAGGAGTTAAGAATGACTGTAAGACATTTCCATCAACCAATTCGGGGAAGTCTATGGATGAAGCGTCCTCATGGGTGGAAAGGGGATGAGAAGTTTTGAGCATGTTGAACTTGAGATATCTATTAGGCATCCAAGAAGAGGTGTGGAGTAGGCAGATGAGCCTGGATTTCAGGAGAGAGAAATGAAGATATAAATGGGAAGACACTGGCATCCAGATGGCGTTTAAACTTGGGTACATTCATGGGAGTGAGAATAAATAGAAAAGGCAGGCGGGACACATCCTCACTTTGGAAAGAGCAACTGAAATCTTCATGACTTAGGATTGAAAACCACTTCTAAAGATAGCTTAAAAAGCCCACCTTGGAAGAAGCTCCTGTGTGGCCGCCTCATCAGCTGGCTGAGGAGGCGAGGGAGGCAGGAAGGGGCCTAAAGCATGGGGGGGTGGAATCACCACAAAATGGCAGCTGGGAGAGACACTGTCCATTTGCCTGGCTTGTGAGACTGGGCACAGAACGGATGACCAGGACAAAAGGGAATCGTGCAAGGCCATTTGTTTGAGCCGATTAAGAAAATCAATGCCGGAGAATCCACAAAAGGAGGAAAGAAGGAGAATCTTGCCAAGAGGACTGGGAATTTTGGAAGCCAAATGCCATGTGCTGGGGAAGGCCAGCACACTCGTGAGGGGCAGTGTGTTCTGGTGAAGAGAGACAGAACGTAGCAAAGAGCTCCTGCTCCAGCTCTGTGTGATTTACTTCAGGCATGCTTCTTAACATGGCTGAGGGAGGGTGCCCTCATCAGAAAGAGGAGATTGATACTGATATTGAAAGGGTTGTAGAATGAATTGAACAAGGTCATTAGTCAGTTATATGGACAATAACTGGTATAATTTAGAAGTGCCTGGCTGTCAAATCTAGCTTTCTGAAGGGCAGGAAGTAGGTCCCTATGACACCAAATAAAAATGATGTCAAAGGTGAACACAATCTTGAGCACACAGGCAACTGAATTTGCTTCCTTTAAAAAAAAGATGGAGATTTTACCTCTTTCATGTTTACATGGATGGAGCTGGAACATAGTCTTCTTAGCAAAGTCTATCTAGAATGGAAGAAAAAGTATCCAATGTACTCAGCCCTACTATGAAACCAAGTTATAGCTTTCATATGAAGGCTATAACCCAACTATAGCCCAAGAATATGGGGAAAGAGGCAAGGGAGGGGAGGGGGGAGGATTGGTGGAGGGAGGGAAATTGGTGGGACCACACCTAGGGTGCATCTTACAAGGGCATATGTGAAACTTACTAAATGTAGAATATAAATGTCTTAACACAATAACTAAGAAAATGCCGTGAAGGCTATGTTAACCAGTTTGATGAAAATGTTTCAAATTGTATATAAAACCAAAAAATCAAAAAAAAAAAAATGAAGCCCTTGGGTGCTTTTGCATCTGTACAGTGAATGATAATGACTTCACGAGAGTCTGCTTCTTTCCTTGGAAGCTTAGATGTCACACATCTGCATCAAACTTCCAGAACGCTCTCACTAACTGGGGCCAGCAATGGGAAAGACCAGCCTGAATTAATTTCAGGCTGAATTTAGAGAGTCTTCTAAAGAAAATCCATTTTATTAAATTCCCCTTCAATAGACAGAGGGTCAAGACTGCAGTCATGACATTGAAGAATGGATTTTCTGAATGGATTTCTGGAGGAGCTATTGGTAGTTTACCTGCAGTGGTTTAATTTTTTTTAATGCAGGATATTGGAATAATGCTAATATTCTTCTGTTTTTCTTGTGTTCATCAATTAGCATTAACTAATTAACAGAACCCGTATTGCAGAAAAGGTAACATTCTTGTCACTTTAGTATCCACTTGATTTCATTGAGCCAGCATTATTTTTTAAAAAGAGATTTTACGCTACTTTCAAGTTGCAAAACTAATGACTAATGGAGTGCAAAGAGCACTTAAACTGGTAAGAGGGAGCAGTTATTAGAACATTGCATATAAATAAACATTTTCTTCCAGCATCCTGGGGCACTGTAGTATTTGGGTGGCTTCATTTTCTTCCCGTTCCACGCGCCCCATTCATTTCATAGATAGTCAATACAATGGTGAGCTTCAGCCCAGTAAGAATCCGAACGATCACGAATTCCAAATTTAAAAAGGCATGGCTGTTCTTTTAACTATACTTTCTCCAAAGAAATAAAGGCATTTGGAGGAGACCTTTTAAACATGGCATTTTGATACATGGCGCAAGCCTCTTAAAGAGCCTTCCTTTTCCATCTCACCTGGTTAAAACTTTGCTTTAGGTCCCCCCAAACCTTTCAGCTGAAAGACGAATGTGCAGGCAAGGACAGACCTGCTCGTGATCGCCTTATACGTCTCAGTCCTTCAGGAAGTGCTTTCTGCACCGTTCCTTGGAGGAACGCAGTGTTAAATGTGATGAAATATCGCCTAGGAGTTTAGGCATATTGCTCCCCGTGCCTTTCTCTCTGCTTAATTGAACTTGTACTTTGACTTCAAAGGGACAGGGCTTTGGAAATGTTTTCACAAAATGCAAAATGCATCACACCCGCACTTCCCACATCGCAATCTAAGTAGTTACTCAACGTCAGAAAGGAGCAGAACAGGAGCAGTGCTGCCCTGCGTCCAGTTCTCAGGGCCCGTTTATTCCTTTATCATCTGTGTCAAACAAAAGAAAATCATATTCCTCTGTTCTTTAGTAATTGCCTTTTTGCATTCCAGTTGAATTTGCCTCAGATGACAAGAGGAAATGCCATTCTATATGAGAAAATTGCCAAATAGTTCTGTATTGATCAGGAACAAGTCCAGTATTGATCTCTGAGACTGCTGTGGCTTCTCTCATTGGAATAGTTCTTTTCCAATGGGAACATCATGGGCAGGAAGTGGGGCAATGTTCAGTCTCAGAGGTCTTCATGAGTAAGTGCAGTGCATTTAACAGAACCCCCTAGTGAAGCTCAGACTAAGGAAAGACTCTTCACCATGTGGTCCTAGGCATTTCATTCTAATGTGATAGGAAGGAAGGACCAATTCAGGAGTTGGTACGATAAATCAGTTTCAACAAGAATATGTCATAAAATCAAAGGTATTGCTATCAATCTCTACAATCATTTGAGAGAATAAATTGGGCTGTGATACATGAATATTCTATACTTATTGGTTTTCCAAGGGGTCTTGTTATACTACAAAGATATAGCTAACACATAAAAAATTACAATACTATCGTACCAGAAATTTCACCTAAGGTAAGTTTAAATATATAAGCTTATTTTATGTTGAAAGATGTTTTCTTTTGGATCTATAGAATTTTTTTTATTACCCAAAGGTGTAATTATCCAGAACTGTCCAGTGCCACCAAGTGAGAGGTCATATGACTTATCTACAGGGGACTAAGACACAATTAGGACTTAAACGTGAATTAAGACTCATGACTTGAACATGAGAGATTTGCCCTCTATAAGCTATAGGTGAGAGAGAGAGAGAACCTCTTCATAAAACTGTCCATAAAAATGTATTTGAACTTCTGCCATCACTTCCTCTCAATATAAACTCTAAATACAGAGTCAAGCGCCCAAACGATAACACTGACATGGACAAAATGATGGTTTCCTGCTGGTTACTGCAAGGACAAGAGAGTTTGGGGGTAATAATTAGTTCCTGGCCTAGTTATCCATGGAAAATACCCCAATGTGCCTCGACTCTAAGGCTGAAAACTTCTGCGTTTACCGATATTCTTTTCCTGGGTCACATCAGGAAGGAACAAGCTTCATTGGGGAGAAAACAAGATGTAAACAAATCGCACGTGGTTCTCAAATCCTAAAACCTAAAACTCAGAACACCAACCTCATGATGGCCTCTAAGGCCGCATGATGAAGCCTGAGGACAAATATTGAGTGTCAAGTGCACACCGACTTCAGCATGTAAATATGAATATACTGGTTTGTTTCGTGTAGAAATATAGTGATGCCTTATGGAGATGGGAATAGGTCAAGCAGTCTCGTCTGCCAGGTTGGGGTGTGATATATACGGGGCAGGTGGTAGGCAGTGTGTATTTAAAGTGGCGGAACTGACTAGAGCCTCAAAGATATTTCCGCACCACCTGGGACATGCCTCTTCCTCCATAGGTTCCTGCCCACCACTGCCAGCAGGTAGAGCTTTGGGGCAGAAACCATTTTGTTCATTCATTCATTCAACCAGTGTTTAGTGAGTACCCACCATGGGGTGGGCCCCACACTGGGGCATGGGGATGCAAATCCTTCTCCTTAAGGCTCACAATTTAGTGGCAACAAACGGGCAAATAATTATTGGCAAAGTAACTCAGTAAATATAGTGAAAGAGGTAGGCACTAATCCAGCTGGGACACCTCCAGGAGAACAGCAGCGGATATCCCAGAAGCTAGGCAAGAACACTCCAGGCAGGGAGGAGGTGACCTCTGTACTGCCCAGCATCGCTGAGTATTTACCTGGTCTGCACTTTGTGCTAGATACTTGAAAAGCATGACCCCATCTCTTCCTTGAGCAACACGGTCAGCCAAGTATTCCAGCCATCTGCATAGCACCAATGTGGAAAATGAGGCTCAGACAGGTACATGTGGGTCCAAGGGCACAGGGACAGTGAGCAGCAAAGTCAGCACTCAAACTCCAGATGGAGTCCAACGCGCTCCCTCCTCACACTGGGCCTTTCCAAGTTCTATGGTGTGAAGATATAAAAAGAGCAAAAAATAAGGTATGAGAATTAGCAAGACTCGTGGGAAGAACACAGTGGCAAATGAGGATCTCAAGAGCGGGGAGCTGCCCGTGTCCTCGGATGACTATTGCATCCCCCAGAGGAAGGGGCTGAAGAGGAGTCTCCTGGGAGGACTGCGCTGGGCAGAGCCATGGTGTTTGGAGACACCTCGTTATCACACTCATGGGACGAATCCATGAGCAGTGGACTTTTCTCTCATGTTTCAGCCCATACCTCTCCCTGCCCCCAATCCTTTCTCAAATGTGGCTGCAACCCAGAGGCTGCTTATAGTTTCAGAGAAACATAAAGATTCCTTTCCTTGACTCAGTCATGCCTGGAATGCCTCTCCTTCTACAGCTTCCTTCCTTCCCTCCTCCCCACAGCCCTGAATAAAATAAAGTACAATAATAACCGCACGCTAGAGTACCCACTGTGCTCTTCGTGCAAGCTTGGTTAAACAAATCACATTGACCTTTAATAAAAATGTGCCAAATGCTTCCTTCTCTCATTCAGTATGTTAATCTTCAGGCCAAACTGCCATCAGAGCAAGCCTCATTAAGTGCAAATCTGATCATGCTCCTCCCTGGCTTCAAATGCTTCCACCGTTCCACATTGCCCCCAGGATGAAGCCCAAACTCCCAACCGTGCAGAGGAGGGGACCTTCCAGGTGTGGCCTATGCTGACCCCACCCACCACATCTCTCACTCTATCCCTCCCCTTGTTCCCTCCCCTCCCCCTGCACCTCACACTCCAGCCAGCCGTCCGCAAGTACACTCTGCTATGCTGTTTTCTCACCTCTTTATCAAGCATGGCTCTGTCTGCAGTGCCCTTGACACCCTACCACCTGCCAGCCATGCATCGATCGTCTCCCATTGTTTAAGATGCAGGTCAGGCGGGCTCCTTTTTTCTTCCTTGCCTGAGTCCTCCCCACCCCAGGCAGAACTGGCAGCCTCTCTCTGGGCCCAGTACAGATTTATGGCCCTGCCTCTGTGACGCCCTCTTCTTTCACTTAATTACATCCTGCTGACCTATACCTGGCCTAGTACTTGAGAAACAGTAAGGGTCCAAGAAACAAAGACAAATGATGTTCCTTGGTGTTTTGATGGAAAAGCAGAAACATTTCAATGGGAAGTGGGAGAAAGTCCTTCTTCTTAGTGTTGGTCTCCAAATCCAGTTCGACCAAGCTCTCTTCCTCACGGGCTTTGCTTGGGCAATGCCCTAGGGGGCTTCTGTAACCCCATCAGAGGAGTAGGAGGCCAGGAGGGTCAGTATAGAATGGAGCAAGCAAAATGGTAGTTTTACTTACATCATTGCAAACCACTGGTTCAGTTGATTTCTTCATAATTTAGTTGACAAGCAAAGCAACACTGAAACTAAACTTTCCTTGGGAAGGGAAGTTTCTTATGAGAGAAAGCTAAGTGCCCAATTTCTGGAAGAAGAAATGAAAGGGGGAGAATGTTTGCCCAGGAAAATAGATTAGCAGCATTGATCAGTATGGCTGGGTCAAGGTGCACTTATCATCCTAATATTATAGCCTACATATGTATACAGAGGGTGCCAAAAAAATGTATACAAAATTTAAACAAGGAAAACCTGTCAAATTTGTAATACTCAAGTTATATTTGACTTCTGCAATTACCAGAGATGTAAGATACAATATATGTGTACAAGATAACAATGTAAGATGTCATTACAATTTTAATAGTTTTTTCCTTTCCTAAAATGTGTCTACATTTTTTTGGCATCCTCTATTTATTTTGCTACTTGTTGTCAGTCTTTCCAACTACAATGAAGGAAGGAACCACGTCTGTCTTGTTCATTGACCTAACCCTAGAGCCTAACCCTGGGCCCAGCATAAAGGTACTTTGGTCTGGAGGTCAGAAGAGCTATTCTTTTGATGAAGCAATGTTAATAAATAAGAGCAGTAACTAGGTAACATTTCAACAAGTCCTAAAGCCTTTAATTGGCCATCTTATTACACCTGTAATGCTTAAGGGTCCAGGTCCCAGGGACCATACCAAGGACTCTTCAGACAATCCTGGTTGGAGACCTCATCACTCACAGTTCACCAGTAGTCAGTGCCCCATCCTGTGGGAGGAAAGTGGTCCCTCACATCCCTGACATCAGCCTTAACCATGTGTCTTCTTTGGCCACCAACATGTAAGCAGAAGTGATACATGCCACTCCTGGGATGAACACTTTAAGGGCCAGCAGACACCTGCCCATGCTTGCTTTTCCTTTCTGTCACTGAGATTCACAAATGCCCAGACAGTAGCTGCTCTAAGAGCCTGGGTCCCAAAGTGTGGACAGCCAAGATGCGAAGGGAAACTCACACTCTGGAAGGACATGTGTGTGAGCAAGAAATAAACATGTGTCCTTTAACATGACTGAAGGGGTGATGGATGTGCTAATTACCCTGATCTGATCACTATACATTATATATGTCAAAACATCACTGGATACCCCCTGAATATGTGCAGTTACTGTTTTTCAACTAAAAATAAATAGAATGACCGATACCTGACAATGCAGTCTTCTAGGGACAATTGTCTGGAATTCCAAAAGAAAAGAAACCTAGTGCTTAAATCTTTCTCATTTTCTCCTCCAGATGATGCATATTTACTACAGGGACTTAATATAGAGGAGCTATATCCAGAGACCTCTAGTTTCATTACATATGATGGGTCAATGACTATCCCACCCTGCTATGAGACAGCTAGTTGGATAATAATGAACAAACCGGTCTATATAACCAGGATGCAGGTGAGTTTCTCTGTGGTCTTTTAGCTAAGGGGGAAGAACAATGTGAACAAGATCACAGGGTTTGTGGATGATGGATTGTAGCAGTTTACTTGGGCCACTATGCCAGAGTACCACAGACTGGCTTCAACAACAGAAACTTACTGCCTCACAGTTCTGGAGGCTGAAAGTCCAAGATCAAGGTGTTGGTAGGGCTGGTTCCTTCTGAGGGATGGGAAGAAGGATCCATTCCATGCCTCTCCCCTGGTTTCTGGTGGCTATCTTTGCTGTTCCTTGGCTTATAGAAGCATCACTCCAATCTCTACTTTTATCTTTATCTGTCATTCTCCCTGGGTCCAAGTCCTTGTGTCCAAATTTCCCTTTTTTATAGGGTTCCAGCTATATTAGATCAGCACTCACCCCAATAATCTTAACTTCCCGAATTACATCTGCAATGTTTCCAAATTAAGTCACATTCTGCATTGAGGTACTTGGGGTTACCAGTAACTTCAGCTTATGAATTTTGTGGGTACACAATTCAACCCATACACCTGTATTTAAAGAGCGGGCATCTGAAAGGCTTAGTGTGAACTACTTATAGAAAAGCCCATCTGTCTGACTGAGAAAAGACAGCAAGGTGAGCTCTCCAAATGTGTTCGATAGCTATAGCGCTCAAAAAGCAAACAGGAAAAGTGAAAGGTGTGGCCAAATGCATTTGAAAAAGTTGGGTTTAGAAAAAAACAGATTTCACTGTTGAGGGATTTCTCAGGGTCTTTTAAAATGAGAACACGTATCCATATTCAAATGGAGGCGATGTGATTTGTAGTATTTCACAAACAGATTTGAACATGGAATTTTTCTTTTCACATCCTCTCACAAGGTTAGTATTCCTCAAAAGTGGATGGGAATACGATCTGCCCTCAATGGCTCACTGTGTGCTTTAGGGCCGTCACCCCACTTCTGCAAAATGAACTCCCCTCCTTGTTAGAATGAGGGGTAATTAAATGAGTTTGTCTCAGCTCTGACCCTCTGTGGTCGTGCGCGTCTCTAAACACGTAGAGGAAGGAGGAACAGAAGCCGCAGCAGCCTACCTCCTCAGCAGGGGACGTGTTCACGGCCCACAACGATTTGAACAATTTGCAGTCCTCTCTTATTGATTGGGACTCCTTGAGTGACAAGCAACAGTGACCCCCTGCAGATAGCTTAAGCTTAGGGAAAGGATTTATGCAAGAGATGTGAAGGTGTCTTACGGAATTCAAAATCAGAAACTGGTGTCAGGAACTCACTGGGCTCAGAAGCCCAGAGGCCCTTTCTGCTTTCCTCTCCTCCTGCCCACACATTGGCCTCATTCTTCCCTCCTGCTGGAGACTGTGTTCTTTCTTCCCTCAGTCCCGTGGCAGGACGTGGCTGCAAATGTTACAGTCCAGCTACGTGGCCCTGAAACTCACAGAAAAGGAGACAAATTGGTCCAGCTTACTTTAGCTGTGCCCCCGGGCCACTCACTATGGTCTAGGTCAGCAGTTCCCAACCTATGGGTCGCGACCCATAAGGACTGTATTTAAAGGGCCGTGGGATTAGGAAGGTTGAGGACCACTGGTCTAGGTGATACCATGTGGCAGTCAGGGAATTATTGAAACACAGAGTGTCAGAGAAAGGAAGAACCCTAGAGAATACCTAGCCAAGTTTCTTCTTTTAGCAAATGATGCATTTGGGGTGAGAAAGAGTGAATGATTTATTTTAAAGACACATGTGGGCTAGTGAGCTAGAAGCAAAGCTCACTCCTTACGTGGAGGCATTTGTGGACCTTAGACTCAACAGAACCCATGGGAAAGGGGTTCTGTGGGGCTCATGCCCTGTCCAGACAGATGGTACCACCCGGACTGACCATAGTTTACTTGGTCTTACCTTCGCCCTTGTGCCTTTAGAGGATGGCTGGATCTCACAGCTATTTCTCTCTCCTCAGATGCATTCCTTACGCCTGCTCAGCCAGAATCAGCCATCTCAGATCTTTCTGAGTATGAGCGACAACTTCAGGCCTGTCCAGCCACTCAACAACCGTTGCATCCGCACCAACATCAACTTCAGTTTACAAGGGAAGGACTGTCCAAACAACCGAGCCCAGAAGCTCCAGTATAGAGGTGGGTGCAGTCTCTGAGAGCAGGGCACCCAGGCCAGGGCTCAGTCTTTTGCTTAAACCTGTTCTGAAAGGCCTGGTGTTATGTCCCATTGTAAGAATTGAGGTTATAAATGACGATAAGACCACCGCCTTCCATTTGCGTGCTTTTCTTTTGGTAAAGCTCATGGATCATACAGAAAAGAAAGTAAAAGTTTAAAGATTTGGTATAAGTGATATAGTATCTACATAAATGATGATATCTACCATATATGCATATATATGGATAATCTATGTGTGGTCAAACCTCCATAGTTGACCACCTCCTTACACTGACCACTTCCTTGAGTTGACCTAATTTTTATAGTTCAGACGTGTATCACATGTCTGTATCAATACAGCAGGCCTAGTTCCTTATGCTGACCACTTCCTTGTGTTGACCAGCTTATTACAGTCCCCTGGGTAGTGAACAGACAGAGGTTCTATTAGTACTATATGTAAAGGTTTAAAACTTCACATGAAAGTTTAAAGATTTGAATCACGCGATGTAGGTATCTATGTGAAGACGTCTGTATGTATATGTAGACATCCACAGAGATGAGGTTTTAAAATATGTGACATAAGCACTTATATCACTTATATCAAACCTTTAAACACACTGTGCTTCAGAACAGACAGGCTTTTTTATTGTCATTTTCCAAAATACCCACAAAGGTTGATTTTCCCAAAGTTATCTATTAGAACAGGACAGCACGAAGCATGAAGGCTTTTAGTTATGTGCAACATAGACACTCCTTCTCCCCCAGAGGTGACAAAAATATTCTAAATGCCGGACCCTTAGAATACAGTGAGGTGATCTGTGTGAACCTCTCCTTGGTCCAGTGCTATGTTCCCTAGAAATGATTATTATTCCTACTAAAAGGAATGTTTAAGAAGACTTCTGCCTCCGGTACCCCTGGCCCACACTCAGGCCTCTTTCTTCCTCTCCCCACACTGACTAAGTATCTGTTGATCATAGTAATAAATTCTCACTGTGGAAGGATCAAGGCAGGACTTGGTTTGGAGATGCCCAGACTGGGAGTCAGGACACCCAAGTTCCCATCCTGGTTCTAATAAGACATGCAAACTCAGCCAGACCTCTTAGCCCTCTAGATCTGGCTTCTGCATGACAATCCCTATCCCAACCACTTCTTGCCTGGGGGCAGATGAGCACCTGAATGGAGAAGCCCTTTGTAGTAATGGCATGCTCCCCAAGTATGGGCCCAGACAGCCCTTAGAAGCAGCCTCCCCTGCTGCCTCTGAGTCCTCCTCTTCTTCTCTCCTGCTTCCGGCATGTTCCTTCCCTTCTTTTTCCTCTCTCAGACATACACAGACTTCCCAAACTGTACATTTTCTGCTCACATCCAGCCAGAACCACCAGAACAATAAATGCCCAACTCATTCATTGATTCTACTCTGTATTCAGCACCCACACACAGTGAGCCTATTAGGTGCAGAGCTGGGTGATGGGAAGACAGTGGTGATGAAGACTGAAGAGACCCCCCAGCCATACAGAGCTTATGGCCCAGAGCAGGAGGTGGCACACCGTCCGCAGAGGGCCTAAGAGTAAATATTTGAGGCTTTAAGGCCATACAGTTTCTGTCTCACTGTGGCACTGTAGTAGGAAATCAGCCATAGACAATATGTAAATGAACGGGTATGGCTGTGTTCCAATAAGACTTAATTTACAGAAACAAGGAGCATGTTGTATTTGGTCTGTGGGCTTTGTTTGCCCATCCCTAGTCTAAAGCAGTGTCATACACTAGAACTTTCAGTGATGATGAGAATGTTCCATATCTTCATTGTCCAGTCCAACAGCTACTCACCATATATGGCTATTAAACATTGGAAGTATGACTAGTATAAGGATGCAACTACGTTTTTCATTTTAATTCATTTAAGTTTTTGGTGACCACATGTGGCTAGTGGGCACCGTATGGGACAGCACAGGCCTGGAGGGGCATGAAAACTTCGAAGGGGGCAGTTGGGACACATTAATAAACAGGCATTTGCAAAACCACCCCTTCCCCTTTGGAGAAATTCCCCAAAAAACTTGGTGTAAAATAATTGAGCGTGGTTTGTTTTGTGCTGTGTTTGTCTGGTTTTTTTTTTCTTTCTCTTTCTCTCTCTCTTTCCAGTAAATGAATGGCTCCTCAAGTAGGGAACAAAGCCAAGAAGAATCCCACCTCAGTGAAATGCTACAACTGTGAATTGATGTATCCTAGAATGTCCCCCTTCTTGCTTCTCTCTTCTTCCTTTCCCCCCAAGCCTCATTGGATTGGCCCGTTCTTCATTTAAAGTGTCCACTAAACCATGGCAGAGTAATACATCTCTTACACAGACTCACAAATACTTGCACACACACATACACATGCAAACATAATCAACACACGGACACTCATACAACCTCTGTGATGGGAAGTCAAGTTTCAGAAACAAAAGTTCATTCATAAGAGATCTTAGAAGAAAATAACCAGTTAACCTGATTACAATTTTGATACCATTTTCCTGAACTAATAAATCTACTCAATGAGACTTTTCAGCCTTTGTATATACACAATTCTTCCAAAAGAAAGAGAAGAGAAAAACACAGCTCTGACAGCATTAAACGGACTTTGCATCAAGTCATCTCAGATAGTGTCCCAAGACCCTTTGAGGGTGCTGGCCACAGGGGAGCCAGGACAAAGTTGACCTAGGACGCTTATTTCTAGATTATGATTCTTCTGTTTACTCAACAATTTAAAAAGAAACAAAAAAGGACCGATATTGAAGAGCTACACATTGTATATATATATCACAGCAGACTATAAAGAAATGGAATTATTTCCCTCTTTGTCACATATCTGTAGTAGGATTTGCCAAGATCAGAATTGATCCATTTGCTGTTTCTTGTTTTCCAAAGGTCATACATTGTGTTTGGTTATTGTTAACAACTCAATAAATGTGTTTAACGACTTAAATTCATTTTCCTGGCTTTGGTCTATTCTCCTTCCTTACAGGCTAAGCCCTGGCTCCCTGCAACTGCATTCTTTGATTTCACTTGTTTCTTCATCTACATGTTTTGTTCATCTACCGCCAGGTTTTTGTTCTGTTGTTTTACTGAGTTTGTGGCAATCAGGAATGCATTTGCTAAGCAAGTATAACTTAAATTCCACTCCATGGCTCGGTCATTCACAAGAAGTGAGCTTCAGCCTGAGACAAGAGGCGACAGATCTCTTGTGTTTCAAAACTGCCATCCCCCCTGTGATGCTCCTGTGAAGGAATGCACTTTGCCTTGTCAATTCCTGGGAAAAGGGGTGTCTTTTCTCTCCAGGTGCAGCCAGATTTCACAAAGTACAAACGAATGCCTTTCTTTTCTTGTTTATAATGGTCACTCACTGTGTTTGGTTACTGTCAAGAAATCAATAAATGTGTTTAACAAGTTACCTGGGTACCCATGTCTGAGTTTATTGAGAGGGAGGATGCTCCCTGCTGAAGTCTCTGCATCCTGCTGGGTCCAGGAGCGATTGCATATGGGGCCGGCAGAGCCGTCAGAGCTGCCAGAACAGCCTGCCTGGCCATTCCCTGAGCCAGGTAATTAATACCCTGTCGAGAAAACATATAGGCTTAGCTGCTGGAAGGGAAACTTGGATGTTTGTTCAGTGGCCAAATTAAAAATAACTTTCATCTCTCCTTTCTGTCACATTCTCTAGAAAAGAAAGAAGCGCAGGTGGCATTGTGCAAATGGGGGCATTGACAAGTTACCCAAAACTTCAGCCCACTGACTAGGTATTATCAACAGTGAAAAATTCAAACACCCACTTATTTCAAATTTAAAATACTACACTCAACTAAATTTTCTTTTTTGCATCAGTGTTAGTTATATGACAGCCTTAGCTACGATGGCATGTAGGCTTATTTCTGAAAAGCTATATTTTTCCAGAAAACTGGGTGGCAATCTTTGTGTGGCTGGCTGCTTCCTCTGCCTTAGAATCTTCCATAGCCTGCAATGGCAGACAGTGATACGGCTTAACAGTTGAAGAATGTGGATGGTAAAACAACTTCACTCTGCCATGCACCTACCTGGTGTGTGACCCTAGGCAGGTTGCTTTACCTCTCTGATCTGTGTGTTGGGGATGCTGATAACTTCCTCCATGAGTTAGGAGGTGTAAATGCTCTATGGCTGCTTAAAGCAGCTAGCACAATACCTGTGCTGACAGTTCTATACATGGCGCCTACAGAGTTGTTGGTGTGGACTCCCTGTTATTAGTTGATCTGAATCATACTGCACACCTTCCTTTACGGGACAGGCTTAGCATCAATCACAACAGAGATGTCAGGTTAATTTCTAAAAGAACAAGAGATACCCATGAGACAGCATAGAGGTCAATGCCAAAGGTGTGTTGAGGAAGAGAGGGAGGAGCACAGGTGGGGAAGGCTGGCAGGGGACTGGGTTTCTGTGATTTGGGGCAAGTCACCTCCCTTCCCTGGGCTTGAGTGTTTAAATGGTTTGGATAAGACAGCCTCCCGTGGCCTTTCCACTCTCAGTTCCTTAGCCCAGTGAGGACAAATCAAAACCCAGGCTCTCACCCCCGGAGTCCCTGGACATAGGCAGAACTGCTCCTCGGCCAAACAGATCTTGAAATGGAGCAAACTGGACCCCCTTCTTTTGTTTCAGTCCTAAATGTCTCTTCTCCACGCATGCTGGGTTCTCCAAACTGTAAAGTGGAAACACAAGCCCTTTGCCCTCAAACTACATGGAAGTCATAAGGATTAGCTAAATCAGAACTGTTCTTTTTAAAAAAGGAGTTTTAAATGTCCCAAAAGTCCCTGGGATGTGGTCTGGTGAAGACATCAAGAAACAAAATACACTGATGTATTTTTCGGTCCATGTGTGCCCAGAAAGAGGCGGGCGACAGCACTGTCAGGCTCTGCAGTGGGAGCTCCTCAAGCTGTCATGGGCATCCCTTCTGTCCTGGCGAGGAAATCTACGCCCTACAGGGACACACACTGACACTCACTTCCCTCTCCAGCAGAATGGGGGAGGGGAGGCAAATATGCACACTGGAGACCTCTGAGCAAATTGAATGAGAAAATGAGAAAAAGAGAAAACGGTATGGAAATTGACAGCCTCCTCTTGAGGGGGACTTGTTTTGAGGTTTCCAGGACCATTTTTTAGGGTCTTATTCCCTAAAATCCCTGAAGCTCTTTGGTTTCCAGGGTGATATCAGAACAATCACAACTCACTGCCCCAAATAGTGTCCAGAATGTAGCATGGGACAGTATGAGATTAACTCAGAATCTTGGGTTCTATGATTGAGGACCCCTGAGGAGCAGGGTCCTCAATCACAGCCCCTACCACCCATATCAGGCCAAAGAGCAAGATTGACAATGGCCATTCCACAAGCGTTGATACTTCCAGGGTGGACCCTTCCTGCTAGCCCACAGGGCACCTGCAGTTCATAAGACTATCTCAGATTTCCTGGTCCAGAAAACCTAAAAGCGGGAACTCCAGGAACACAAATTCACTTTAATATTATTCACCAACTAGCACGATGGAATACAAGGGAAATTCTGCCAAGACCCCAGCAGAGGAAACATGCTCATAAAATCCACCTTGAGTTGCACATTTCCTGCAGCCCAGACCCTGTACTGCAAATATCATCTCATTTCACCCACACAGTGACGCAAGAGTTAATCATCACTACTGCCCCTATGGTATCAATGCAGAAATTGGACTTCTTAAAGAGTAGGTAGCAAGCTCAGGGCCACATACCTCATAAGTGGTAAGCCAGATCCAACTCTTCTAAGCCTGTGGTGTTACCCATGAGCATCACTTGGGAACTGATCAGAATGCAAATTCTTAGACTGGAGACTTACTGCCACCATAGACTTACTGACACTATGAAGGTAAGTCCCAGCCATCTGTTTTTTAACAAGCCCCCCACCCCCTTGATTCTGATGCACATTCAAGAGTGAGAACCACTGCAAATCCAATGCTCATTCCTACTACTTTCTACTTGAGAGGTCCCTAAACTTTGCTACACATTGGAACCTACTTAGCATAATGTCCTCCAAGTTAATTCACGCTGTATCAAATACAGAATTTCCTTCTCTTTAAAAGCTGAATAATATCCCATTGTATATATGTGCTACATATTCTTTATCCATTCACCTATCAATGGACACTTAGAATTTTTCCACGTCTATGCTATTATAAATAATGTTGCAACAAACATGGGAATGCAGATATCTCTTTGCAACCTTGGTTTTGATTCTTTTGGGTGTACATACCCAGAAGTGAGATTTCTGGATCATACTAATTTATATTCCCTTCAACAGTGTACAAGGGTTTCCTTTTCCCCACACCTTTGCCGATGTTTGTTATTTTGTTACTGGGACAGGGTCTCACTCTATTGCCTGGTTAGAGTATAGTGGTGCCAGCATAGCTCACTGCACCCTCCGACTCTCAGGCTCACATGATCCCCCTACCTCAGCCTCCTGAGTAGCTGGGACTACAGGCATGCACCATCATGCCTGGCTAATTTTTCTATTTTTTTGTATAGACAAGATCTCACTATGTTTCTCGGGCTGGTCTCCAACTCCTGGCCTCAAGCAACCCTCCTGCCTTGGCCTCCCAAAGTGGTGACATTATAGGTGTGAGCCACTGTTCTGGCCTGATTGTCTTCTTGATCATAGCCATCTCATCACGTGTGAAGTGATCTTTCATTGTAGGTTTGATTTTTGTCTCCCAGATGATTAGTAATGTTGAGCATCTTTTCATAGACCTGTTAGCCACTTGGATGTTTCCTTTGGAGAAATTACTTGTCAGGTCTTTTCTCCATTTTTTAATTGGATTACTTGGGGGGTTTAGCTATGAGCTTTAGGAGGCTAATGAAATAAAGCCAGACACAGAAGAACAAATATAACACAATCCCACTCATGTTAGGAATCTGAAAAAGTCAAACGTTAGAAGGAGAGAGTAAAATGGTAATTACCAGGGGTTTGTGGGGGAAAGGGATTTGGGGGTCAGGAGGCTCAGTATCCTGAACCCAGTTGACCTGGTTTGATCACTCAGCTGTGCTAGAAAGTTCACCTGAGGCATGGTGGTAATTGAATGGAAACAGAACTGGAGCAGCATAGGCAGTGTAATAGAAAGCAAAAGTTGACATTCCATTTGATCCCGCAATTCCACAACTAGGTATCTACCCAGAAGAACAAAAATTATTTTACTACAAAGACACTTGCACTAGGATGTTTATTGCAGCCCAACTCATAATTGCCAAGTTGTGGAAGCAACCCAAACGCCCATCAACCATGAATGGGTTAACAAATTGTGGTATATGTATACCATGGAACATTCAGCCATAAAAAAAGATGGAGACTTTACATCTTTTATGTTTACCTGGTGGAGTTGGAATACATTCTTCCAAGCGAAGTATCTCCAGAACGGAAAAAAATATACTGGGGGAGAGGAAAATATCCAATGTACTCAATAATGTTATGAAACCAACATATAAACACACACTTATATGAATGAGAAAACACAGATACAATCTAGCAAGGTGAGAAAAGAGAAGGAAGAGGGAAGTGGGGGGAAGGAAGGAGGGCGATTGGTGGGAGGAGGGAGGGCATTTGGTGGGATCTCACCTAAAGTGCATAATGCAAGGGTATATATCAAAATAACTAAGAGTACATTTTAAATGTCTTACCACTGAAAATAAGTGAGGTGATGATGTTAAAAAAAAAAGTAACTTGCACAAGTTTCAGTATAACAAAGAGAAATTTTATTTAAGAACAAAGGGAAAGTTTAGAGCACTTCTAAATAGAGTTGGAAATGGGTACTTCTCATGATGGAGAGAAGGTGAGAGAGACACAAAGGCCATGCAGAGGTATAAACACCTATTCCTTTCTGTTTGAAATTGGTTGCAACTCTTTTCTTTCGTCTCTCTCCACCTCTGGGAATTATTTCCATTTTCTATGGGTCATTGACTATTGTCTCTTTCTATTGGTCATTGGTTACCTAGGTTACCTCATACCCACATTGTTACAGGCTCTCCAGACTTCCTTGCTCAGCAGGCCAGGCCCTTGTCCAAACCTCCTGAAGTCTCTTTCTTAGTGCCCCTTTCCAGGGGAATCAGGAGGTGCTGGTCAAAAGGTACAGAGTTTCAGTTATGCAAGGTGAATACATTCTAGAGATCTGCTGTACAGTATAATACCTGCAGTTAACAATACTAGGTTTTACTTAAGTACATTTTAAGTATACTGAAAAATTGCATATTTGAAAACAAGAAGGGAGATCTTATGCTTAATGTTCTTATCACAAAAAAGGGGGGAAAGGGGAAACTTGTAGAGGTGATGTTAAGTTTATGGTATTGTTTATGATGATGGTTTACAGGGATATCTACTCATCTTCAAACTCATCAAGATACTATGTATACATTAAATATGAACAATTCAATCATACTTCAATAAAAATTATAATAATAATAATAAATCTCCTGAGAAATGTTAAAATTCCCAAGTCCCAAGTAGTACTATATGCCACTTGAACCAGGCTACTTGGGGACAGCAGCCAGGCTTCATAGCTTTGTAAAGATCTGCAGATGATTTCAACATGAACCCAAGTTTTTATCTAAAGGGCCTTCTCAGAGGAGGGCTCACCTCAGAGGTGCCCCCATGGGAACCCAGAAGCCAGCGTTATCTAGAGGGTATTCCCTTCCAGAATCATATCCTAATCCTCATGCATATTAACTATTCTGGACAGTCTCAGAATGTTCCCTAGCATACCTTCTCCAAATCAATTAATAGGTCCAGAGTTGAAATAATACATCTTTCTCTTCTTAAATAAAAGCATTAGTATTTGAGATAATGGCTTGGCAACATACCAAAACCCACCCCAGGTCATCACTCCTAATAACTCAGATTGCAAAGTTCCCAAGATTTCAGACCATCATGAATAAATGAAAACAAGCTGTGAGTCAGGATACTAGAAATTCAGGAAGATAAGCTGGGTCCATAATTAAAAGTCATAAGCAATTTATGGCCCTGCCAGTTCTAACATCATGGTATCTCTTTCAAGCAGCTCTCCCTTCCCCCAACCCACATCCTTGAGAAAGGACCTGGTCCCAGTCTTCATCATCTCAGGCCTGGACTGTAGCAGTATCCACTCAATAGGTCCTCCTGCCTCCAGACTCCAAATGGGTGAAAGACCCTGGGCCAAGAGTGTAAACATACCCAAACTCTGCCATCAGATAAAGAGAATCTGAGTTCTCCCACAACAAAGGTTATAGAAAACTTAGGCTGGACTGGAAGGGGGTGAAGGACAATCTGAAACACTTTCCAGAGAGGAAACCAAAATGCAAAACTAAGTAGAAAATCCAAAAAGCCAGCACTCTAGACTGACCTGATAGAGAAACAGATTCCAGGTGCAACGCAAGAGGACAGCAGCTGGATGCCAAACCTGGATTGAAGGAAGGAATCAGGGCTCAAGAGAATTTCTGAGTTTTCTTCATTATGTGTCCAAGGCCTCCGTGCACTCCCATTCCAGTACCAGGATCAGTGATCCAAAACCTCCAACTGGAGCTCATCTCTCCACATTGCACCTCCACAAGCCCCTAGCAATTTTCAGGTTAAAGGTTCAAATCCTTAGCAAAGCAGGCAAAGTCTTCCTTAATGGATTCTCAGCAGAGGCCTGCAAACTCACGTCTCAGCCCTCCTGATGCATGTCAGAGGCCAGCCACCCCAGACCCTGTGCTGACTTTCAGACACTCACTCACATATTTCAGCCTACTGGCCTCACTCCATGTCATCACTTAGCCTGGAATGTTCTTTTCAGATCTTCTTCATCTGCTAAAACAATATGCATTTTTAAATAGATCCAGCTCAAAGGTTTCCTTGATCTCCCAAAGGAAAATGATTTCTTCCATCCTCTGAGCTCACACAGCATATCGACTGTATCTCTAATTAACATTCAGTTCTATATTAGAAATATATGAAGAACAATGTGGCTCTATATTTTCCTGACTGTACATGCCAATGCAGCGTCCATTAAAGGTAGAGATGATCTCTTCATTCATCTTTGTATCTCTCCCTCTTATGCATAGGAGAAAGAGAGAGACAGTTGACCACCTCCCTACACTGACTACCTCTTTAAATTAACCTAATTTTCATAGATCAGACATGGACATGTACATATGAATACAGTAAGCCTAGTTTCATATATTGTCCAGTTATGGTCCCCTGGGTGGTTAATATATAGAAGTCCTATTGTAGCGGATACTCAAAAACAGAATTGTTGACACATAGAATTTTCCTAATAGGGCAGTAGTATTTGATTCTTTTTAGTTCATAGTTTTTGAGTTCCTTCTATGTATCAAGGATGTACCAGACCTGGTGCTGGGTTCTTTTGCATATTTTATTTGGTGCTCCTAGTAGTTATGCCAAGTATTTCTTGGCCTTATTTTATATATGAACAAGTTAATAAGCAGGTATCATATAGGTCTAAGATACATACCCAAGATTATATAACTGGTGAGTATTGGCGCTGCAGAATTACAGCAAAGGCTGATGCGAGTGGAAGCCTCAGAAAGGGCTTCCCTTTGGGACTGTCATTATTTAGTCCTATTCTTTTTGTTTGTTTTTAGAGAAAGTGTCATTCTGTCACCCTGGGTATAGTGCCATGGCATCACTGCTCACAGCAACCTCAAATTCTTGGGCTCAAGTGATCCTCTTGCCTCAGCCTCCTGAGTAGCTGGGACTACAGGTGCCTGCCACAACACCTGGATAGTTTTTCTACCTGTTTAGTATAGATGGGGTCTTGCTCTTGTACAGGCTAGTCTGGAACTCCGGGGCTCACATAATCCACCTGCCTCAGCCTCCCAGAGTGCTAGGATTACAGGTGTGAGCCACCATACCCTGCCTAGTCCTATTCTTTGTACTGGATCTCATATGGTCTGAATGTTTATCATCCCCCCACTTTCATATATTAAAATCCTAACCCCAAGGTAATAGCATTAGGAAATGGGGTCTTTAGGAGGTGATTTGGTCATGTGGATGGGGCCCTCATGAATGAGATTAGTGTCCTTAAAAAGAGACTCAAGAGAGTTGCCTTGCTCCTATCATGTGAAGACACAGCATCTTATTACTATAAGTTAGAAGAGGCTCTCACTAAACATTAAATCTGCCTTGATCTTGGACTTTCCAACCTCTAAAACTATGATAAATAAATTCCTGTGGTTTATAAAGCACCTAGTTTATGGTATCTTGTTATAACAGCCCAAGTGTACAAAAACAAGTCCCAAGGTACAAGAACTCTGCTGATGGCTCCCAACCCAGACGAAGTAGATCAGAGTCCATGCCACTGATAGATGTTTCAAAGTATTTTTTTTAAGCCACAAGTGGTTTTTCTCTACCATCTACAAAGACACTAAGATATTTGCTAAACAGTTCCAAATACTTACAAGTTACCTGACACTGGAAGGGAAACTCAAGTAGAACGGCAGAATGGAGAGACGATGAGAGAAAAGAACAATTCTTTAGGGGGCCCAAGACACTAGGTTCTGACACAGAAACTCAGCAAGATGCACTATAGGCTGATAATATCTTATGTGAAATGATGAAGTGTTTCAGATTTCAGATTTTTTCAGATTTTGAAATTTTTGCAGAATACTTATCAGTTGAGCATCCCAAATCCAGAAATCCAGAACCGTAAATGCTCTGATGAGCCTTTCCTCTGAGCATCCTGGCATCACTCAAAAAAAGTTTCAGATTCTGGAGCATTTTGGATTTTGGACTTTTCAAATTTGGGGTCCTCAACCTATAGTAGGATTCCTAGAATCCATGGGGATATTCAACCCTCCCACCCACATTGGGGTCTTGGCCTCAGTGGGAATTCCAAAGTTAATTAGCCAAACTGTTACTGTGCCCAAGTAGTCACTCAAGTGAGTAACAGCCTCACTCCTGTCACCAGACAATGAGATCTGCCTCCTGGATATAAGGTGCCTGAAGCAAATTGGAGATAATCATTTCTTTACTCATATCCTAATAGGCTGTGAAAACAAAATCAGGGAAGAAGTGAGAAAAAGCTTAGGGAAGGTGTTAAATGTCAAGAGGTGCTAATAGAAGGGATGCAGATGCCTCTGCCTACAATGACCGAAGATGCGTGGCTGGAAAACGTGCACCACTAGGGACCTTGATGGACCCTGACTCAGCAGACATTGAGTGAGGGCCTACTGTGCGCCCGGCACAAGACCTGGCTTCAAAGAACTTAGTAGAAGGGGTGGTGTAGCCCCAATGCATTTCAGGATACACCTCCCCAATACAGATTTTAGAGATGAAAATTTGAGCTCCATCTTGAGAAACACTTGTAAAAGCTGAAAATTATGGGTTGAAAGGGAAAGACCACCTAGGTAATTGTAGGAGGAAGAAACAGGTTCTAATAAAGGTTTCTAGGAATGAAGTGTCCCTAAGGAACAGCATTTGAACTGAGAAAGCTCAAGGGGCGGTTGGGTAAATAGAGGAGACAGCATTCCAGAGAGGATGCAGCCTCATCAGTGTGGTTGGGCCACCTGTGGATGTCAGGCAGCTCTTACCTGTAAGAGTTTTGCTGGGTCCCTTGAGAGCCAAGGGCTGACAGGACACGTCCTCCATTTACTGGACATTAGAGACTAAGCATCTGGCTGTGAACCAGGAACAGTGGGGAAAACTGAAGGATAAGTCATGGTTCCTGCCCTCAAAAGCTGAAAATCTAGTTCAGGGAGATAACAAATGAATGTGGAATTCTTGCCATCTATGTGACCTAGGAATGTTTAATACTTAAAAAACAATTACTTTTGAAATTGTCAGATAGGCAAGTTGGCTGAGTGTGTTTGTACAATCTGCACACTGTATACAAATGCCCAGCGGAGAGGAAGTCTAGAGATATCTTTTAGCAATTCATCAGTGAATGCCTTCTTATAATGCACACAAGATTCTTCTTGAAGTAGATGAGGCCCAGAGAACAGCAACCTTAAGGATGAGAGGAAATTCAGAAATGAAGAACAAGGTCTTGATTGAAAAGCTCAGTGGGAGGCTTTAGTGAAGAAATAGGGATTTGAATTAGGCCTGCTGTGTGGCAGGGTTGGAATAGGAGGGAGGCAGGATGGTATTCCAGAAAAGTAGAGCAGCTGGGGCCAAGATCTGAGGCTAGAGCAAGCCTGGCAGGTGCTCTGGCCATGATGAGAGTTTACTGGCTTAGTCCAGACAAGATGAATGTTGACTAAGGAAAAATCAGCAGGGTTGGCACCAGGAGGCCAGAAAGGGGTAGCAGTATGCAAATCGGAAAGAACAGGTGCTCCTGGGTCTGCTACTATTTTCAAATCTTAGCTGTCTAATTTATATACTGATGATACTTAGACACTTATGCCTCTGAGTCTAGGATTCTATGTCCATGAACAATAGCAGAAACTTCCTCATCCCTTTGCAAGCAAATACACAGAAATGAAGTGGGGAGAAAGCCACCTATTTCATGAGGTTGTAGAGGAGTTGTCTTGTTATAACAGACAACAAGTGGTCATTGAAAGTCTTGAGCAGAAACATGATGGCATAGCCATATAGGATTTGCTCTGGGACACAGATCTGGGCATCCTGGTGAAGAGAGGAATAAGGCATCTTTAGATCCTTACTGGCCAAGAGAGAATAAGCTCAAATCCCAGGCCTCTAAAGCTGGTTGGTATCTTCTTCCCATTTCAGGGAACGTGCTGCTCCAGGGTCCTAAGACTCTCTGTCTTAAAGGGCAGCCCCTAGCTCAGCCACCCCGCCCA
Organism: Perodicticus potto; assembly: GCA_963574655.1. Taxonomy (NCBI): domain Eukaryota; kingdom Metazoa; phylum Chordata; class Mammalia; order Primates; family Lorisidae; genus Perodicticus; species Perodicticus potto. The sequence continues at coordinate 25,821 of CAUYRH010127454.1, read as the reverse complement.
GCAAGAATTTCAGCCACCAGATGCTTCAGGCAGTATGTGAGAGATCTCAAAACAAACGGGGCCCGCACACTACTCCATGACTGAATTATTGTACACAGTTATAACTCAATAAAAAAAATTAAAAAAAAAAAAAAACGGGGGTTAAAAGGGAGATTCCAGGAAGGAAATACTGAAAGGAAAGGATAATGGCTACTGCTAATGCTCTTCACATGCAAACAGTGTGCTTGACAATCATGAGAAGGCAGAAACAGAGGGGAAAACAGAGGTACAGAGAGAAGTTCAAGCCACTTGGCCAATATGGCTCAACCAGTAAAGTGCAAAGAAGAGAGAAAGCTAGGAGAAGAGCCCTCACCACTCTGGAAAACACACAGCAGAGATGAATGAAAATAAGTACCAGTATACATGTATACTCCGGAGAATTGAAAACAGGTACTCAAACAAGTACACATACAGCGTGTTTGTGGCAGCACTATTCACAATAGCCAAAAAGCGGAAACAGCCCAAATGTCCACTGACGGAGGAATGGATAAATATAGCATGCTATATCCATGCTGTCATCCATAGAGAGAAGTGAAGGACATGCTAGGATGTGAAGGAACCTATGCATTATGCTAAGTGAAAGAACTTAGACACCAAAGGCCACGTATTGTATCCTTAACAGATAACGGAGTTTTCTTTGGGGGTAATGAAGGTGTTTTGGAACTAGACAGAGGTAGTGGTTGTACATTAAGAATGTACTAAATACTACCGAATTGTTTACTTTAAGGTGGTTAATTTTATACTACGTGAATTTTGCCTTAATTTAAAAATAATAATAAGTATCTAAAGCTCAGGATAGCAACGTCTGCCAGTCATTGAAAACCTCCCAGGGGCCGACAAAGCATTATGCTAAGCACGTTGCCAGCGTCATTTCATCAATCCTCCCAAAGTCTGCTGTTATTAAAAAATATTAATACCTGTCCCCAAGGACCATGAGCGAAACAGAGGTTCCAAGTGTTAAGGTAACTTTCCCCAAGGCCTACTATCTTAGTATCAGGACCAGGGTCCAGACCTGGGTCCCCCGGACTGTTTGACACTGCACAATACTCACCCCTCTGTCCCTGTAATGTCAGAACCCCTCAGTACACGGGGGTCTCTCTGAGACTGGGAGATCACTACTGCCAACATCCAGCAACACTTTCACCCCAGCTTTTTAGCATCCTTTTCTGTCTTCCCACACGAGCGCTCCCTGCCTGAGAGCAGTTGGAACTGAGAGTGGGCAGCTTGTCCACGTGGCTTCTCATTTTCTTTCCCAAGCAGAGATGGACAAAGAATAGTCATTGGAGCTCGTAGCAATTGTTTTGTTTCTAGTGAGTTAAAATAACCATCAAGCGATTGTGGCCAGCTTCTGGATTCCTGCTACAGAGTTATTCGGGAGAGAAATGTGCTCGGTAAAGACCCAATCCAATTAGAGTAAGCAGCCTAACATCAGAGAGAACCCAGACCGCTCCCTGCAGTGTCCAAAGTGTGGAAAGAACTAAGGATCTGTCAAATACCCAAGGGAAGCCGAGAATGAAAAATGGATTATAAATCTTTTCAAGAGGAAACTGGCCCAGTTCCAAGAACTCAGACAACTCAGCCCCCGTTCACGTGGCAACCAGCCTGAGCTTCCCAGAAAAGCCAGAGTTGGAGAGAACTGATGACACCGAGAAAAGCTTAACAGGACAGAGAAAGGGAAATCTGGTGATCTTAGGTACCAGGAACCTGAAGAAATATCTACTATCACCCCTCACACGAAACTCTGAAACTCCAACACTTCAGCCCACGCTTGAAATTAAAGACTTAGCTATTCAGAGCACCTTGAAACATTCTATAAGATTGATAACTTAAAAAAAGGATTAAAGTAATAAGTTGATATTAACAGTTCTTAAATCTGTTAACAACAAAAAAAAAATTGACAGAAGCAAAGTGAAGGTAAGACCTTGATTCAAGTGAAGAAATTTGTCAAAACTGGGAACGTTTCAGGTGCCAGCTGCTCTCCCACTCCCAGAGCCCACCCCCAGGTTGGTTCCCCTAGTGTTGGAATGTGGCTGCAAGGTGGCTTATTCAGAAAATTGAACAAGAGCAATTCTAGGGGTTCTGTTTAGAGACTGACCACTTTCTAAGGGAGCTTCAGTCTTCGATAGAAGAAAATAGAATGGGTTTTGAACATGGGTTCTAATGCCAGTGTTCATCTCACCAACCAGGTGACCTGAATGTGAGAATTCTCTTCACCTCAGTGAGCCTCAGTTTTCTCACGTTAACAGGTAGGGTATCATTTTCTAGTCTCCTTTTAATTTTTTTTTTTTTTTTGCAGAGAACACACATATGTTCTAAATCTATCTGCTCAAATCTATCTGTTCTCAATCTGCTCCTTGGTGAAGCTTGCTGAATCCTGACAGCTTATTTATTCTAGGTCCCTACTGCCTAAGATAATGCCCACCTTGCCCTTCTTCATATGCCATTTTGAAAGCCTTTCTTAACATTGCTTCATCTGAGCGACCCCACTTCCTTCCAGATTACTAGCAACTTGAAGTCTCCCCAGCTGTGTGATGATGAGAGTTGCTTAATTTCTTCAAGCCACAGTGTCCTCTTATGCAAAGCAGGGAGAATGAATAATAAATAACATCTTACGCTCATGACTGTTGAGAGGATTAAGTGAGTTAACATGTGTGAAAATGCCTAGCATATTTTTTTAATGCCTAGCATAGCACCGGCCACAGAGTCAGAATGAAATGAGCGTCATTTTTATCTTTTTCTAAGACTGAAATGCCAAAATAGAGGTGGTATCTGCTCCCACACATGAATAGAAATTTTTCCCTTGAGGATTTCCATTTCAGCTCTCACCACAAATTTGGTGTATCTTCAATAGTTACAGTTAGAGACTAGGAAAAAGAGGGTATATTAATTAGTGAGGTTAATTAAAGCTTGATGCTATAACAATCAACCCTCAAATCTCAGTGGCTTAGCATAATAAAGACTTTATGTTTCTCTCACATTACAATCCAATAGTAACATGAACTCTTCTAGAGCGCTCTTGTAGGCAGTGAGTGGTATGGGGAGCCAGGTTGCTTTTACTTAATATCATATTAAACATGTAGCACCACTGTATTAGTCAGGGTTCTCCAGAGATACAGCATCAATAGGACAGAGGTAGAGATGATGGAAATAGATGGAGATGGTAGAGATAGAAGGAGAGGGAGAAAGAGAGTGACATAGGGATAGAGATGATATGGAGAGAAATAGAGGTAGAGACAGAGGTAGAGGTAAAGATAGAAGTAGAGAGAGAGATAGAGGTAGAGGTGGGGATAGAGGTAGAGGTGGGGATAGAGACAGAAGTAGAGAGAGAGACAGAGGTAAAGATGGAGATCGGGGTAGGGATAGAGGTAGAGAGAGACATAGGGATAGAGATCATACAGCGAGAGAGAGAGAGAGAGAGAGAGAGAGAGGATTTATCAAGGGGGTTGGCTCACATGATTTTGGAGGCTGAGAAGTTCCACAACAGGCCATCTGCAAGCCGCAGAGACGGGAAGCCAGTAGTATGTCTCAGTTCAAGTCCAAAAGCCTCAGAACCAGGGAAGCTAATGGTGTGATGGTCAGTTTGAGGCCAAAGGCCTAAGGACCCAGGGGGTGGCTGGTCTAAGTCCTAATGTCCTAAGCCAGGAAGGCCTGAGTTCCAAGGGCAGGAGGACAAGAGAGTCCCAGCTCCAGGAGAAGAAAAAAAAGAAAATTCTTTTTCTATCCAGACCCCTAGCCCATTGGACAGTGCCCACCCCCGTTGAGGGCAGACATTCTCCCACTCGACCACCAGCTTGCACCCCAGTACCAGCCTCCTCTGGAATCATTCTCTCAGACACCCCTGGGGGGTAACACTTTACCAGTTCTCAGGTGGTCCTTCATTCAGTCAAGCTGACCCCTAAAATAAACCATCACAGCCACTACCATCAATTTCAAAGGAGAAGAGTGTCCTTTGCTTCTAGCCGTATAGATGGGGAAACCAGGGAATTTGTGAACAATTACTCAAGAGGTTTCACGGCCAGACCTGGAAATGCCATTTGTTCATTTCCAGCCACATCCTACTGGCCAGAATCCAGTCACATGGCCCCACTCTCACTGCAAAAGAAACTGGGAAATGTAGTGTCCCCGTGTGCCCAGAAGGAAGATGAAAATAGTTTTAAGAGCATGTGTCGTTGCCTCCAATACCATCTGGAAGGAGATGCAAGGGAAGTGCCAGCCCACTCTGCCCACTGCCCCTCCATCTCTAGGGACATCAGCCAGCCAGGGCCCACCCTGCTCCTGAGAAGCCCTGTGGCTCTTGGCCTGAGAGGTCTGTCTTGGGAGAAGGCTGGGCCTCCCAGGCCGGAGGCAAGAATCTCACTCTGCACCAGGCTGACTTCACCTTTTACTTGCGCAGGCCCTAGGAGAGGTAGACCGTGAGACCAAATGCCTGCAGGACACAGACACTTGGCAGACACCTGAGTCATGGATTTTCGCTATCCGCAAACCCAAGAGCAGAGGTTCCTCACTTCCCCAGGGTCCTACAGACTCTCCTTCTGCCTTCCCAGACCCATTCTCCACCCTTCTTCACCCTGCTTCATGTGCACCCATTAGTAGGCTGCCTGATTCTCCCTATCCCTTTTGGGCCCAGTGACTAGTCCCAAGACAAGCAAGAGATTAGAGGATGGCAGGACAGAGCCATAGGGAGGTATTTATTCCTGCAGCTCTCTCCCCGCTAGCAGCAGGCTAACAGTGAGTGCTAGATTCTCTGTTGAAAGCCACAATTCCAAGGACCCGGCCCTCCAGGCCTCAGAAGGCATCTGCTCCCTCCCTGGCCCACAATGAAAGATGAAAGTCTGCCATGCCCTCTTGGCTAAGGCATTCATGATGTGCACATCAAGGTACCCAAAGGCTTCCCCAGCTACGTCCCATATCAAAGCTTCAGAGGCCAAATGAGGATCTAGATCCCAAAGCTGAAAGGCATAGGGCAGCATGGACCCTCCACTGTAGCCTCAGCACCAGGAGGTTGTGGGATATGCTAGAAAGAGCCCTGGGTTCTAGACCAAACAGAGATAAATAATCCGTTCCACAAATGTGGGCAAGTTCCTTGGCCTCTCCGAGCCCTTTTTCCCTTGTTTATAAAAATGAGTTGATATTATCCCTGTCATCTATCACAGGTAAGTAAACCCACACCGTGCTTGGTGGACACAAGGCTATGTGAGACATCACACCTGCTTTCCCAGAGCTTAGGACTCTGACGGGGAGACAGAGCCTTAGCTCCTGCATCAGGGATGGGGGTGGGAGAGAAGCCAAGGCCTGAATAAAATGCCAGGGGTCACAGGGCAGCAAGGAATTAATGAGGCCAGGAAATGCAGATGCACATCTGAGGGAGTTCAGTTCTAAAGTTCTGAGTTTTCTGTGGGAGTCGGGACTGTTAATTGCCTGTTCACACCAAGTACCTCATTTCATACAGCAACTTGTCAACCATAAGGCAGGTAGGGCTTGATGTCCAATTCTGCCCTAGGCAAAATACTCTTCAGGGTGCAAATGACATTTTCTTATGGTTTTGTCCAAAAATATAAGAAATAATGTAAAAAGAAAAAAAAAAAAAACAATGCTTCACACTCTGGGTTCATGACTGCAATGGCAACAGATGTGATTTGTTGAGGAGGTCTCTAGAAGGCTCTCCTACAGCCCCCAGGCAATTTACAACAGCCCCTCATGGCCCTTGCATGTCTCTGACCTGTCACTACTTACATACACCTTTCAAGGTCCCCCATTGCCCTCAGAATAAAGATTAAAATCTAGGATCCCAACTCTCGCCCCAAACCCTATGTTCACGCGAGTAACTTGTAAGGCAGAGAACAAATTACTGTATTTCAAGACTAGGTATGGAACATCCCTTCCAAACTCAACCCCTTCTTATCTACGTATTAAAAGCAAATTTTATATTACACTTCCTGCCAGACCCTCCCCTTGACTTCATCATCTGAGCCACTTGCCCATCCTCTATGTCTATGTCACAGACACTTTTGCCCTCTATTTAATCCTTTGCTTATCTAACACCCAACAGATGAGCAACTCTCTGGGGGAAAGCACCATCTATTATTTGTCATCTGAGCACCTAGCTTAATGCCTGGTTTATAGTAGATGCCCAATTAATGTGGAATGAATGAATAAATGACTGAATGAATGGAAGAAACAGCTGAGTGATTACTAACAGGAGCTACTCAGAATCAAACTATCCATTCATTCAATGCGATAGTCATGTAAACTCCTTGGAAGAGGTAAGAATTTGGGGCCCAGTGCAAGCCAACTGCATGTGCTCTGAAAGGGTAGGGAACAGAGCCACCACTCAGCTGTCAGTGGAGATCACACTGCTTCCTAGACAGAGGAAATAACTATAGTTAATCCCTACTGTAGTGTCATGGGTACAATGATAGTCTCCATTTCACACATTAGACAACCAACACTTGCCCAGCATCCCACAGCTAAGAAGTCCAGAGCCTGGATACACACTTGAACTAGCATATATCAGTGCCACACGATCAACCCCTACACAAATAGTTTCTCACGTTGGTGATACTGCAGTCAGCTCCTCATCTCTCCTTAGGAAAAGACCTGGTTTTATTTCCTATCCTTGCCTTAAATTACATGATGTCACCTGAACCCTTATAGCCAATGCCTGGCACCTGACCTGCAAGTTCTGTGTTTCCTGAGACCCCAAAGGCCAGATCAGAGGTTCTTTGATGAACATTTCAGGAAGCAACAGGACCAAAGACCACAGTGCAACATGCAGAGGACCTAAGTGGGTCTCCCTCATGCTCAGGGCAGTGAAGGGCCTGCTCAGGACAGGGCAGGGCAAAGAGGCACAGACTTCCTGGAAAAAAATTGTCAGAGGGGGAGACTCAGGTTGGCATTTTAAAAAATAAACTTCCACCAACTCACTTGGAATGCTGTCCCCAAAGTTTCTCTTTATCTATTCCCATGGCTTAAGTCCAGATAAGGAATCTGCTCAAATTGTTTATTGTTTCTTAAAGGAAACGTCACCTAGGAACTGTCAGCCTGTATCTCAGAGAAGCCTGAACTAAAAATACCAGACTCATAGACTCCTCAAAAAATAGAATAATGAAAGTAATAGTGAAAGCTGCAATGCCTACGTGTGCCAGGCCCTGGGGTAAGTATGATGTGTATCCATTCACTTCTCCCAACCCTCCCTGAAAGTGAGTATTATTATCCTGAACCGCCTCAGGATCAAAAAGATTAATTAACTTGCCTAACAGTCAGTATCCAAGGTAGGCATCAAACTAAGTGAATCTAATCTCATTTCTCAAGCCCTTTCCCTTATACCAAACCCTTTCCTCTATACCAGTGTCAGCCTACTGTTTATTTTTATAAAGTTTTACTGGAACACAGCCATGATCACTGCTCAGGGCCTGCTACTGAGAAACACCAGTAGAGTTGAGGAGTCCCATAGAGACCACATGGCCTGAAATGCCTGAAATATTTTTTTTCTAGACCTTTACAGGAAAAGTTTGCCAGTCCTTGACTTACGCTTTGCTGCTTTAGAGAGTTTTTATTCTTGCCTTTATTTTAAGATTATCAAAGTGATCTCCAGATATGTGAACTGACCTGTCTGGGGTCATACTACCTCTTGCCTATTATCACACAGTTTTTACTTAGTAAATATTTACTTTCTCGCTGTGCCATTTACTCATAAGGAATTAGTTCTTGCCCCTGAGGAATGTAAAATATGAGGTCTGACAGTTATATTCTGGAACTCGTCCTAGAAAAACAGTGCTACAAACCTCACTGTTGAATATCACTATAGTCACCTTTGAAGTATTCCCCTTGGGAAGCATCACACCAATGCCAGTGCCTAGTCCACTCTTCAAAGAAGTTTTGGATGACCATCAGAGCTGTCATCATACAGCACACAAAAACACGCAACGACAATAATGAACTCTACTCAGCAAGACACTGCCACATGTCAACATGAATACAGCTATGAGACACTGATATACCACAGTTATGAAACCTTACCGAGTTGTTTGTACAGTGCTGCCAACGTAAGCACACAGTGGCAAGTTTGTGAAATTGTCACACAGCATACAACAGCAGCTCTGATGGTCATTTCAGAAAAAGAGTTCTAAAATTGCTTTAAAAAGTGAAGTAGGCATTGGTGTCAGTGGTAGCCTCCCAAGGGGAGTACTTTGAAGATGACCATAGTGATATTCAGCAATGAGGTATATAGCACTTTTTCTAGGATGAGTTCATAAACTTGTCAGACCTTCCTATAGTTGCAAAGACAGTCACACATGCTAGAAAACATTTCTGAAGGCAAGTCAGCCCACACTACACTCTGCCCCTACCTCTCACTGTACGCTCACCTCTGCTGCCCTCCCCACTTCCAGTTATACCTTGACCCTCCTTCTGTTCCCTAGCAGGTTGTTAAAAGACTTGACCAAGAGGCAGAAAATAAGTCATGGCACATTAGCAGCCAGGAAATCAACACAACCAGGCATAGATAGATAAGAAAGCAAAGTGTGTAGCCGGGCGTTGTGGTAGGTGCCTGTAGTTCCATCTACTCAGGAGGCTGAGGCAAGAGAATCACCTAAGGAGGTTGCTGTGGGCTATGAAGCCATGGCACTCTACCGAGGGCAATAAAGTGAGACTCTGTCTCTACAAAAAAAAAACAAGAAAGCAAAGTGTGCACAGGTCAAGCTGAGTGGTTCGATTGAGGCTGTGAGCTGTGTGAGGGTGGATTGAGATCTTAGAAGCACAGGACAGAAGCAAACATCTCACATCAGGAATCTGCCAGATCTGTGCTCTCTATAAAGCTGATACCTCAGCTTTACTTTTTTTTTTTTTATTTCAAATTAATATGAGGGTACAAATTTCTTGTTTACATTGTTTTCACTTCTAAGGTAAAGTTAAAGTTGTACTTGCGCTCTTCACCCAGAGGGTGTGCTGAACACTCTCACATTGTGCACATTAGGTGAGACCCCGCCAATTGCCCTCCCTCCTCCTGTCTCCTGCCTCTTCTTTTCCCCTTGCTAGATTACATTTGTGTTTTATTGTTCATGTGGGCATGTAATTGTTTATATATTGGTTTCGTATTAGTATTGAGTACACTGGATATAATTTTTTCCATTCTTGAGATACTTTACTCAGAATGTGTTTCGCACTTCACGTCTAGGTAAACATAAAAGATGTAAAGTCTCTGTCTCTGTCTTTTCTTACGACTGAATAGTAATCCATGGTATACATATACCACAGTCTGTTAATCCATTCATGGGTTGATGGACATTTGGGTTGCTTCCATGACAATTATAAATTGAGCTGCAATAAACACTCTGGTGCAAATGTCTTTGTGGTAAAATGATTTTCACACAAATGGCCAACAAACATAGGAAAAATGCTTATCGTCTCTAATCAGGGAAATGCAAATCAAAACTGCTCTGAGATATCACCTAACTCCAGTAACATTAGCCTACATCACAAAGTCCCAAGTCTGCAGATGCTGGTGTGGATGTGGAGAGAAGGGAACACTTCTATACTGCTGATGGGACTAATACAACCTTTATGGGAAAAAGTATGGAGAATTTTTAAAGACCTAGAAATTGACCTTCCACTTGATCCCGCAATTCCAATACTAGGTATCTGCCCAGAAGAACGAAAATCAGCTTTACCTGCTGTAGGAAACTTAGGCTACTTTTTTTAGTAATGCAGACAGAGAGAACTCAGTCTTCAACATTGTCTTATTTGGTTGCAATTTCCAAGTGCCTTACAAGATGTAAAATATCTGTATGGGTTTCTCCCCATAGAGAGCTAAGGAATTTGTATGAAAATCAGTTGGATGACTGCACTACCTAACCCTGTCCCCTGGGCCAGTCCAAAAACTATCTTTTGGAAATGAAAATTCATTTTGGCATGGTGAACTACAAAGATATCAGAGCCAAAGAAGGGCCATCTCTGTTGGCCCTCAGAGAGAGTTACAATCCAGGAAAGAGGAAAGGATGGGTACAAAGAAGCATTGTGATAGAACACGCTGAGCCTTGAAGACATGCCTTGTAGATCTCTTCCTTCAGATCAACCTCTCTTAGGCTATGAGGCCTCAAATGAACTTCTTGGACCCTCAGCATCCTCATTTCCAGCCTAAAGATAATCTTGCCTATGACATAGGGCTGCCATGAGGATTAATAAAATTACTATCAATATTAACAGTCAGTTCTAACTAACATTTGCTTTACACTTTACAATTAACAAATCACTTACACTTAGCATTTTAAAAAATGGTAAAAGTGTTATTTGTTAAAAATTAAATCTTTGTGGAAACACTTAGGTCATATTCTTTTCCTTATAACTACAGAGGACTGTGCAAAACTCTCCTCCTATGAGCTACCCAGTTTGATACTAAGAGTCTGTTGCCCAAGTGTTGGTACATTTGGTCTTTGGGGGAAGGGTAATTCAACCAGACATACTGTCTTATGTAGGATTTTTGGAAAATTACTTCTTTCTGAATTCCAATTTTCTCATCCATAAAAACAGGATTATTGCCACTTAGATTATTGTGCTATCAAGAAAAAATTCCTGGGAAACGAGAGGAGAGCAACAGGAGAGATGTAGGCTAATAATACTCCATAACTACAGGCAGGCCTTTCCCGAGGTTAGGCCAAAAATCATGGTTTGTTTTTTCACCTGCAATGAAGTGCCGGGTCAGGGGCCTGTGGTGGGACTGACAGAGAGATGAGCATAATTATTTACAGTTTGCAAGCTGATTGTTAACCCATTGGTGGCTTGGAGTCAACTGTGATGGGAGCGTTCACACCATGGCAATTGGCAAATGCTACAGATTAGGGCATTTGGGGGTTTTCTTTCTTCCTTTTCTTTTTTTTTTTTGGTGGAGGGGAGATCTGGTTTACCAGCACACACCTGGCCAAGTGAACAGCTTCAAGTTCAGTGATTAGAAGTTCACCTGAAAATACGATGAAAAGAGGGGGAGTTGTTTAAACAATGTACTGAATTCTATGGTATGTTAGAGTTAAGGGGAGCCATTTCTCTTTTCTTAAGACAAGGATTCTTAAAATTTTTTCCCATTCCAGTACATGTCACAGGTAAGACACATTCCTCTGGATGTTCCAGACTCAGTCAGATGTCTCAGCACCCTGCCTGGAGCCCATCCCTTCCTCTCCACTGGAGAAAGTGTATCAGAAAGCCATGAATGCAGGTCATACTTTTGAAGACATCTGGAGGCTGCTTACTCTTAAATCATCTGTAAACACTGCCACTTCCTTACAACCAACAAATCCATTGTGACAAACTTCAAGAAGTCAAGACCCAGATATAAAGAATAATCATACCAAGCAGATGATTATGCCTCACAACTTGTATTCAATCCAGTTTCCCCATTTTTCAAGCTGACTTTAAAGAGACTTATGCATTCTTTGAACTGATTTGGAAAAGTGGGGGAAAACATCTCAGAGGTAGCCCTTGTGATTTCACATTCAGACTTTTCCATAAGCAATCAATATTCCCCAATGTATCATTCAATAAATTCATAGAGACTCCACTGTGTCCCCACCCTCCATTCTCCTGCTGGCAGGAGAAGCCATGAGAAACGTAAGCCTAATCCCCCATTATTTCATCTTAGACCTTTCAATAGCTCTCCACTGCCTATAGGATGGCATACAAGGCTTAGATCACCTTGTCATCATCAGCTGACAGAAAGATGACTATAAAGTATTCACAGTTTTGCAAGCTGATTGTTAACCCATTGGTAGCTTGGTGGCAATGACAATGGGAACATTTACACCATGGAAATTGGCAAATGAGACAAAATAGGACATTGGGGGAGGTGGTCGAGAGCTAGTTTACCAACACACTACCGGCCAAGTGAACAGCTTAGTAGTGACCAGAACATTGTGAGCTTATGTCTCCGATCTCACCTCTGTAGTTTCTGGAATGATATATGCTTCCACATCTCTGACTTTTTCTTGGAAAAAAAAAATCAAGAATGCATTCTCAGTATTAAAATTTTAAACAATAAAAATATGGAGAGTAGATTCAGCACCTGTAGCTCAGTGGTTAGGGCACCAGCCACATACCCCAAGGGTAGTGGGTTCAAACCCAACCCAGGCCTGCTAAACAACAATGACAATTACCACTAAAAAATAGCTGGGTGTTGTGACAGGCTCCTGTAGTCCCAGCTACTTGGGAGGCTGAGACAAGAGAATTGCTTAAGCCCAAGAGTTTGAGGTTGCTGTGAGTTGTGACGCCACAGCACTCTACCCAGGGTGACATAGTGGGACTCTGTCTCAAAAAAAAAATAAAATATGTAGAGTAAAAAAAGAAGTTCCTCTTTATCCTCCACCTCTCCCCCCCGATTTCATCCTCCTCCTCCAAAATAAACACATAACGATTTAGGTTCTATCAATACATACTTTTTTAAAATACATTTATAAATATAAATACACATATGAAAGTATTGCTTGAGCTTTTTTAATAACCGATGAGATCATAGATTTTATATGTACTATATGCAAAATACATGTCTTGTGCAAAATATTTTACTTTACAATATATCTTAGAGATTTTTCCGTATGTGTACATGTGTATAGTGTACATCTAATTCTTTTAAACAAATCAGTTTCCATAGTATGAATATATTAAAATATTTAATCAATTTCAACTTGATGGACATTTAGGTTAATAGTTTTCCACAGTGGCAGACAGTTGTGTAATGAGTCTGTTTGTACGTATTTGTGCACATGAATAAGTATTTCTCTAGAACAAAACTATGAAATTGGAATTTCTGGGTGAAAGCATACTCAGAATTGCAATAGGTACTGACAACATTTCCTCAATAAAGACTCTACTGACTTATTCTTCCATCAACAACGTAAGATTGTTCCTCTTTCCTCACAACACCATCCAAATCCCGGGCTTTACTTCCTTTTAATATTTTCTGATCTGATAGGTTCAAAAATAACATCTCATCCACTATCACTTACATTTTTATTTCCCTGTTATTAGAAGCAGTATGCTATTTTCAAATATTTATTGGAAACCTTTATTTTTTCCTTCCCTGAATTTTCTGTTTGTACTTTGTGTTTCTATTGGGTTGTCCTTTCTGATTTGTTGTTCTTTATATTTTAAGAAGAATAATCCCTCTATTAGATATGTTAATTCATCACCTCCTTTGCTTTCTAAGCAGAGGACTTGAATGAGAAAAGCATCTCTAATGGGTACAAGATTGTTTTTTGTGATATCATTACCTATATTATTCACCCTGTAATATGAGGTGCTCCTTCCTGTGCCTGTGATAGACTCACTAAACAGTCAGACTCACTAAGCCTGAAGATAGCCCTTGAATCTGCATCAGTGCAGTGTTCCAGGTAGCTACTATAAATACAGCAAAGTTACTAGTGGAGTAAATTTGTTTCCTACATCACCTATAAAAGATAGATGATGTATGATTAAAAGTGGCCCTGTCCAAAAAGGCATCATGCTTCAACCCTTAATCTTTAGGTAATTATTACAGAACTCTTCCTGGGTGCAGATACTAAGGGAATGATCCCAATGCCGATATCTGTTTTATGCAAAATAGGGAATAGTGTAAGGCTCTTTGCTCAATTTTTGGCTCTGTAAATGAGGGTCAGGAGGTTCCTCTTTAGGTGTGACTTTTAAGGCATTAGGCTATGATGTTAGCTTTTCCCCCCACCATCCTTTCTGAACAAGAAGGGTCAGTTTATCTTTGATTCCTCAGCAAAAGCAATAGCCTGTTTCTCCTTTTTCAAATAGAAATGGTTTTAAGACATTTATACTCTACCCTTAATAGATTTGACATGTACCCTTAATAAAAAAAATTAAAATTAAAATCAAATAGAAATGGTACTTATCAAATTGAGTCTCTTCAACAAAAATACTAATGCTACATGTATAACTAGCTATCTTGATTCTCCTCCAACAGCCCTATAAATATATCCTCTGGATACTGGAAACCACCTTTCTCAGGGCAAACAATATTCCCTGTAAGGCCTTTATTTCTAAGTTGAGTTACAAACCTCTTCCACTGGCTTAATGCCTCCCAAGGGCCTCTCAAGTAGCCTGGATCTAATACAAGTTGAGTATCCTGAAGTCTAAAAATTCAAAATCTAAAATGCTCCAAAATCCAAAATTTTTGAGCACTTATACAGCATCAAAAATGGAAAATTCCACTTTTTCCCACACTGACTTCATGTAACATGTTGCAGTCAAAACATAGGTATACAATACAAAATATCTCCAAGGTGGGAGGAAAGGCCCTTCCAACCTTCATGCCCACAAAAGGAAAAAAAATGGCATGTGTATAGGCAACCAGTGCAATGACAGGTTGCCTACAATACCCCACCTGGGGCCAAAACCTGTGGTTTTGAATTTCTTCTTCTCTGCTTGGTGATGTAAAGATATTGTTGAAAATGCTAAAAAGTCTTCGGATTTCCCTCTGGTAACAGTGACAAGAAAAAGAACCATTGTTTATGTTTATCTAGAGCACAGAAAAATCAAGCTATTAGAGAAAGTGGACAATGGTGTGAGTCTGAAATGTCTTTATAGAAGAGGATGGTGTTGGAATGTCCACTATATATGACAGGAGGATTAACTGCTAAAGTTTTACGCTGAAAGCAAAGTTAATACAAAAATAGAAAAACACTGCATAAAACTAAAAATGAAGATCTCGATCATGTGTTGAAAAGGTGGATCCATCAGTATCACAGTGAACATATGCCACTCAATGGTATAAAATTGAAAGAAATAATGAATTTTCAACTGACTGGTTGCAGAAATTTTTTTAAAAGCATGGCATTACAGGGCAGTGCCTGTGACTCAAAGGAGTAGGGTGCCGGCCCCATATGCCGGAGGTGGCGGGTTCAAACCTAGTCCCGGCCCGGAACTGCAAAAAAAAAAAAAAACCAAAAAGCATGGTATTACATTTTGAAAGATTTGTAGTGATAAAATGTCTTGTAATCATGAAGCAGTAGAGGAATTCATTGATGAGTTTGCCAAGGTCGTCATTACTGGTCAAAATCTGATGTCAGAACAAGTCTTTAATGCTGACAAAAAAACCACTGGTTTCATGTTGTTGCCCCATAAAGACACTAACACCATAGCTGATGAGACAGCCTCTACGGGAATTAGGGATGCCAAGGTCAGAACAACTGTGGAGGGGGGAGCTAAGGCAGCAAGTATGCATAAGTGTGCTTGATGTGATAGGCAAAAGCTTGCGTCTTCACTGCTTTCAAGGGAATGAATTTCTTTCCAGTTTACATCTCTGCTAAGAGAAAGGCATGGCTCACCAGAGACGTCTTTTCTGATTGGTTTCCCAAACATTTTGTACCAGCAGGTCATGTTCACTGCAGGGAAGCTGTACTGGATGATCGCTATAAAATTTTGTTCTTCTTAAAAGCTATCGGGTTCATCCTCTAGCTGAAATTCTTATCAAAAACAATGTTCATGCCATTTATTTCCCCCAAAATTGGATTTTACTCATTCACCCATGTGACTAGGATGTCCTTAGATCAATAAAGAGTAAATATAAAAACATTTGAACAGCATGCTAGCAGCAGCAGAGACATGAGAGTAGAAGGTTTTCAAAAGGCATTTAGCATGAAGAATGCTGAACATACTTCATTGCCAATACCTGGAACATTGTAACTAATGTCACAGCTGTTCAGCCTGGAACAAGCTCTGGCCTGTGACTATGTTCAGTAATGATCACAAACAGGGACTTCGAAGGATTCCATGGGTCAAGTGAGGAAAAACAGTGGTGCCTGATCTCTTAAAACATCCATAAAAAATATACCTTCAGAGTCCTTCAGGAAGCTGGAAGGAGATAGTGAATAAGTTTTAAACATCAATAATAAGGCTCTAGCTATACATTCATTGATATTGAAATAGCTGAAATAATTGTGAATGAAAGTGATCATGAAAATAGTGACGTTGAAGATTATGTTGTCAACAATGAGAAAAATCGCCTGGAGACATCCTGAAAAGGTACGATGGGCTAATTGAAGGACTGCAGCAGTATGTGTTCATAAGAGAACAAGAAATCATGTAGGTTTATAAAATAAAAGACTTCTAAGGCAAAAAAAAAAAAGCATTTTTAATGAGGCACATGACTCTGGAGGAAATATTTTTAAAAGCCATCTAACAGAATGCCTCCTCTTCCCTAGGGGACCCACTTCCAGGCCCTTCTACTGCTTCTGATGTTTCTTCTCACTTAAAAGAATAACATACAGTGCTCCATAACCTTTTAATCAAATCACAGCATCACTGGAGACTGAAAGCTTCCGTCGATGGGCATTGCTGTTGTTGACCAGCTGGTACTTATATTCTGGTGGTGTTACTGTGCTTGCTGCTCAATTACCCTAAACACATTATTTTTTCACTGTATTAATGATATGTAATTAAGTATTATACGTGAAAAAGTGTAGAAAATGATTGTTTATTCGTAGGACATAAATTTAGAATCAGGAATAATGGCGATTCCAAACAACCACAGGCTGTCCACATGGTGTGGCTGAGACAGTGATGCCTTTGTTTTCTTATGGTTCAATGTACATAAACTTTGTTTCGTATAAAGAATTACCTAAAATATTGTATACAATTACTTCCAGACTGTGTGTGTAGGGTATGATGAGATAAAGTCACAAATGTAAGAAGCCATGTTTGCTCGTCACTGCTCGCTGGGATAATTTCACAGAGCCCCTGACTCCGGGATGATGTGATGGTCTCTGGAAAGATACTTTGAAGATAAAACAGCCTAGAGCATGCACAGCCCACCCCCCATGTATCTTGCCTGAGTCACTGTATTTCCTAAAAGATAAATGACCCTAGTCCTTGCCTTTTCCTACCCATAAGATAACGCCTGATGGGCTGAGTTATTATACCTCTATCATCTATAGAGGCACTCTTATCCCCAAGCTATGATGTGGTTTTGCATGTACTGAACCTCCACTACTGTGTGTAAGCAGTGGGATGAAATACTGTGCTACAGCAGGCTGACAGCCCCTCTCTAAAGCCTGGTCCCAGGCTGGAGGCCTCAGTCCATAGTTCTCAGTAAGACTTCTGGTCTCAAGCATTGTAGATAAGCGATATTCAACCTGAAGTTTCTATCCAGTGAGCACTGTTCTATCAGTGGCCATGGTATCATAAGGCTGAGTCTCCCTTGGCCTTGAACAATGTCCCCAGCAGAAGAAGAATTAGGGATGGAGCAGGCACACTCCAAGTCTTGGAGAAACAAGCGAGATGTGTTCTTGCTTGTGAGGCCAACACAGTATCCTTATTCATGGTGCTGGAAGAAACTGATTTCTTCCTCTAGAAAATCACTTTTATTCTTCTACTCACACAAACACTTCTTTGTTCCTCTATTCATACAACACTTCAGACACCAATGTACACCAAGCAATTCTGCAGCTCTCCAGATATCAGCTGGATGTCCAAAGATTCAATTATTTCTGACACTACCTGGAGTTAGCATCAGACCCCTCGGCTAAAATTTCAGTCCACAGACTGTCCCCACTTCAGAAGCCAATTATAAGTCCAGGCCTGCCATAGTTCTAACCAACTGACTATACACTGCCTACACCCTCATTCTTGGAGTCAATCCTTTGCTAGAATGGTTCACAAAACTCAGAATATTTTATTTACATTTACTGGTTTATTATAAAGGATACAACTCTGGACCAGTGAGACAGAAGGAAGATGCATAGGGCAAGATATGGGGGTGGAGGAAAGGGGTGTGTGGACCTTCATGTCTGCTCTGGGCACACCACCCTCCCAATACATCACTATGTTCCTCAACCTGGATGCTCATCAATTCTTATCATTCAAGAGTTTTTATACAACTTATATCTTTAGCTCTGTTCTCCTCCCTGGAGGTCAATGGGTGGGACTGAAAGTTTCCACCCTCTCATCAAGTGGCCAACCACATCCAGAAGCTATCTAGGGACCCCCACTTTCAGTCACTGATTAGTAGGTATAACTGTAGGGACTTGTTATAGGTAGTAACAGACACTTCTATTACTCAGGAAATTCCAAGGGTTTAGGAACTCTGTTCCAGGAACCAGGGACAAAGACCAAATATATTTCTTACTACACTAAACTTCCGTTGCCTGGGGAAAGGAGAGGTAAAAACAAGCCTATGAGTACATAATACTTGCACTCTTGTGGTGACATAGCCACCCAGAAGGATAAGCACCCAGGAAGTCTCCTTCCTGACCCCTTGGTCTCACCAACATCCCTCAATATTGCAACACTCACCTCCTTGTTCTATAATCGTTACTTATCTGTGAGCTTTTGGAGGGTAGGGATAAGGCCATGTTTTCATTTTTCAAACTAAGCATTTTTCATAGTGACTGAACCTCTATAGCTATTCAGTAAATGTTATTGCACTACTGTGGGAATGGCCAATGAACCTACCAGTGGCTGCGTAACTATTCTGTGCTAGGCCCTAAGCGAAGAGCATTACATACTTTATGTATAACTCAATCTTCACAAGAATACTATGTAGTTGGAGTTATTCTACATATTTTCCTGCTGATGAAACTAGGGGTGAGCGAATTCCCTAAAATCATGTGGCTTATAAGAAAGTCATCAGAATCAAAATAGTCATTTGTGTCAAAAGCCCTGACACACAGCAATGGAGAAGGCCATGGAGAGAGGATTCTGATGCACAGATGCATGACAGCAAGGAGCTCTCACTAAAAACTGAAAAGACTGCCACCTTCTACAAAAAGCGCTTCTGTGAGGACATCTGCCAAGCAACTGCCTGTCCCTCCTCAAACTGGTGTTTGATCCTTGTCGGATAATTATCTCAAAATGACTATGTAATCCTCCTCATTTTTTCTTTTTTTGTTTTGTTTTTTATGGTACAGGAAAAGTTTATTGAGAATCAACAAATGTATAGCTTGTTGTTGTTGTTGTTATATATACATGTGTTTATTAGGTTTCCACTTTTTGCTTTCACAGAATTAAAAAGGCTTAAAATTTAATAACGATAACAATGTTTAAGGACTAGAAACAAAAACCTCGTAAAGAATGAACGAAAATAGATACATTCAGAAAACAGACGGTTACTGCATCGAAATATTAAGCAATATTAATAATAATAATGCAAAGAAAGTAACGTTCACATTGTCAAATAAGAGTATGTCTATTATAGAATGCTTTAACTCGGAGGCTCAGTATGAAGTCATCAGTTAACTTTTTTTTTTCTTTTTTTCTTTTTATTCCTTTTTGAGACAGAGTCTTACTTTCTTGCCCTCAGAAGAATGTCATGGCATAGCTCACAGCAACCTCAGACTCTTGGGCTCAAGCCTACCAAGTAACTGGGACTACATGCACCCGCCACAATGCCAGGCTATTTTTAGAGATGGGGTCTCTACCTCAGGCTGGTCTCCCACCTGTGAGCTCAAGCAATCTACCCACCTGGGCCCCCCAGAGTGCCAGGATTACAGGCATGGGTCACCGTGCCCAGCCTCTCATTCTTTTTTTTCTTTAAAAACCTTTGTCTTGGCTGGGCACGGTGGCTCACCACTATAATCCTAGCACTCTGCGAGGCTGAGGCAGGTGGATTGCTTGAGCTCAGGAGTTCAAGACCAGCCTGAGCAAAAGCGAGACCTTGTCTCTAAAAATAGCTGGGTGTCGTGACGAGCACCTGTATTTCCAGCTACTTGGGAGCTGAGACAAGAGAATCATTTGTGCCCAAGAGTCTGAGGTTGCTGTGAGCTGTGATGCCAGGGCACTCTACCAAGGGCAACAAAGTGAGACTCTATCTGGGGGGAAAAACAAAATACCTTGTCTTCCTTTACCTCCCTGAATACATGTGTACTTTGCTATAGTAAATATATTCCCACTGCAATGCCCTAATCCCAAATAAATATCACTTTAGAAGCTCTCTAGAGCCCTGTCTTAGTGTTATACTTGAAAGTGGCTGATCCAGAGATGATGTCAAGGTCTGCCTGAATCCAAAGCCCCCTACTCAGAACCACTCCTTTAGAGTAAGTGCTTCCAGCGGAAGTCAGGTCCACAGCTAGGCAGGATCAGACTGTCTTTATAGAGCAAAAAGCACAATTATCTATTCAATATATAAAATATTCTGTATTTAAAAAGAGGATAATTCAGCTATTACAAATAATACTAAAATGAATGTTCATTGACAGGAAAAGTCCTTATACTAAGTGCAAAACAGTCATTTCAAAACAAGATGCCCCATTATAACTCTATATAATTATGTACAAAGAAACTAGAAGAAAGCATAGACTAAGGTATTATAATAGTTATCAGAGATCTTATAAATTTTCCTTTCTTTGAATTTATTTGCTTTTTCTAATGTAGCTGAGTATTAACCATCCTGCCCATTTATGGTACAAATAATCTATATTTGCACTTTTTTACACAACAGGTAATCACTCAAATATTCCCACATTAGCTGCCTATTGCTCATTCTTGAGCTGGTCTAGTTTCATGAATGGTTCAAGAATCATCATGCTTGCCTAGTTCTGTTTCCAACTACTGGGTAAAGAGAAAAGCACAGAACCCATTAGGTCCACTGACAAGCAGTGGTCTGTTTTCATTGCCCCCATTGGTGTTAAAAACCTGGGCCTGCTTAGCTTGATACTTCTTTATTAATTCTCCTGCTGTTTCAAATCCTTCCCCAAGCCAAGTACATCCTTGCATGAGAACAGTCCCCCCCCTCCATGATTTCTCAATGTGTGTAGTTTCCCAGAACTGGGATCTTTAGTTCACATGCACAGGCCAGGCCTTTGTTCCGGCTCTGTCAGACTCCATCACTCATAATGAGCACCTGTTAGAGACCTCCCTCTTCTTTCTAATCAGTGCCTGTCCCTGGAGTCCACTACCATCCACATGGAATATTCATTAACTCTGAACCTCAGAAGGGAAGCACCTGGAATTTTCTTCCCAAAGACTCTTTGGCTCTGGTGCAAATGGACCCACCTTCTCCAAAGTACCAGCTAAGTATCCCTCTCAGAGACAGGGAACAGTCTCTGTCAGGTGACAGAGACCCTCTTACATCCTTTCCCAAGGATGGGACAGACCCGCTAAACTTTCCTTTAGTTTAACCATCTAGGCCACTTGAGTAAGTCTTCCCTAAAAGAAGATCTGCTCCAACTTCGCTTGCCCATTCACTCAAATGAGGTATCTACAACTTGTAAACAGCAACTTCTTTTGTTTTTTTTTTTTTGTTTGTTTTTGGTAGGGGTCGGGTTTGAACCCACCACCTCTGGTATATGGGGCACCATACTCCTTTGAGCCAAGCAACTTCTTAAAGATCTCACAAACAGGCATCCCATTCCAGTTTTTACACAATAGATATGTATTGCTTCTTTAATAGGAATAAAAGGATTTTTTTTGTTGTTAAAATGTAATCTTTATTGTGTGGGTCCCTCATAGTTTATTCACAGAAAGTATCATGGCCGAAAAGGACAATCCAAAAACCAAAAGTCATTAAAAATTTTTTTCACTTGTAATTCTCTAAAAACATGAATGAGATCGAAATACACAGTCCAAAGGGATTATTATTACTTCTCAGAGAGGCAGCATCAAGATGGCTGACTAGACTCAGGCGGGATGTGCCTCAACCACACAGAGGAACCAGAACAGGAAGCAGTTTCTCACATTTAAACAGATCTCGTAGGAGAGAACACTGAGATTCACCAGGGAAGTGATGGGAAACACCAGACATGGGAAAAGAGCGGGTTCAGGGTGTCTTGCCTGACCAGGGACTAACTAGCAGCCAGAAACTGCTGGGCCTGGGAATACAGCAAGAAAGAAGCCCCCAGGGCTCCAAACTCCAAAATGAGCTTTTATGATCTTAGAAACAAGAGGACTCCCCAACTCACAGGTCTCAGGCCTGACACAGGGAGCTGCTTGGAGATTGCAGAGAGCTGTTTCCAAAAAGGAAACACATGCAGAATCCCACAGGCATCTGAGCCTAGAGAATCTTGAGCTGAGTGCCATTCTGAGAACCTCGATACCAGGGAACCCTGGGCACAGCCCTGAAGAGGGACAGAGGAGCCCAGGCATTCCCAAGCACCCCAGGGAAAGTCCTCACCACCCTGCTGTGGGCTGCCACGGAGGTTGAGATGTGAGCAGACTGCATTCCTCAGTTTTTGCCCACACTGTTTACCTGAGTGAGGCCCCAGCCTTTCTAGTCACAACTCTAAGGTACCGTTTTGAAAATTTGACACTGGGCTGGCTGCACACTGCCTTCAGATTGAGTTTGGGCTGACCCAGCGGGAGCCCCTGCCTGGCTGGAAAGGGGCAACAAAACCAGGCTTTCCAGCACTCATCCAGGAGAGTATCCACCATCCAGAGGCCAGCTGCTATGGGACAAGGTCTCAAGCAAACTGCACCCCCCACAAACACACAGCATCTTATCTATGCTATTTGCCTGAGAAGGGCCCTCCCCCCAATCTCTGATCACAGTCCTGAGGCACCGTCTTAGGAGTTTAAACTCAGGCAGGGCCCTGCCCTTGATCTGAGTTCAGGATGACACAGCCACAGTTTCCATCCAGTTAAGAAGGGACAAGGGAGTCCAAGCTCTCCTACACACACCTAGGAAAATTCCCATCTCCCCATCCTGCTACAAGCTCCTGAGACACTGAGATACAAGCAGACCATAGTCCCCCCAGTTTCTTGTTTGTGCTGCTAGCCTGAAAGGGGCTCTGCCCTCTTTGATTGCAAGCACATAGCTGGAGCCATTTTGAAAGTTCAATGCTGAGCTTTGACCCATCCTTGGGCACATTCAAGGTGTTGTGGCTGCAGCTGGCACCTAGCCAGGAAGGGACTAGCGAGACCAAGCTCTCCTAAGCACACTTAGGACAATTCCCACTACCCTGGTACAGGCCTCAGCAGAACTGGGGTCTAGCCTGGCCAGTCCATTACAGACACCAGTAACACCAACATGGACCACTTGGGTCCTGGCGGGCAGCTCGCCCACTGCTACCTCCACCTCCCACATCACTCCAGCTGCTCAGTGGCCTGAGAACCTTTCCACACACCTGGGCTATGCTCCAACTACTAGCTTCTGAACAAGCCTCCTGAAGGCCCAAGAATTGGCCCCTCAGAATACACTAACACTGCTGCCAACAGTGTTTTTGCTCTGGAAAGTCAAGTGAGGCATACTCAGCCCTCTGCTTCTACTACTGAGGCGCAAAGACTGGTTTAGCTGGTATTCAAGTC
Organism: Perodicticus potto; assembly: GCA_963574655.1. NCBI lineage: Eukaryota > Metazoa > Chordata > Mammalia > Primates > Lorisidae > Perodicticus > Perodicticus potto. Next base: position 2,562 of record CAUYRH010127454.1, on the reverse strand, counting down.
TCCAGGAAATCTTTATCACATCCTCAACTAATAGCTATTCTCTAAATCATCAAGGAAATTATAGATACCGCTGACTATATACTGCCTCAGAAATCACACAAATATCATACTATAGCAGACACTCAAAATCAAAGTCTATCTGTATGTGTGTATATACACACACACTTATACACACACATATATACAGATATAGGTACAAATATACAGATATATATATATACACATACATACAGATATATATGTGTACACATATACAGAAAAAATTTCACTCCTTTAAAAGCAATTTTAAAAATTTGCAACAAGAAACAACTCGATTAGATGCACAGACATCAATGTCAGGACACAGGAAACACAAAAATGCAAGGAAATATGACACCACCAATGCATCACCACAACTGTCTAGCAACAGATCCCAGTCAAAAAGAGTTCCTTGTAATGCCCAGATGAAGAATACCAAATACTGATTCTAAAGAAACTCAACAAGACACAAGAAAAATCAGAAAGCCAATACACAGATCAGACAATCATTTCAGGATATGAAAGAAATTTATCAAGGAGATAAATATCCTTTAAAAAGTACACACACAGAGAGAAATTCTGGAGCTGAAAAATTTACTGAAAGAAATACAAAATACATTTGAAACCTTTGAAAACAGACCAAGCAGAAAAAAAGAATTCCAGGATTTGAAGAGAGGTGTTTTGGAAAAATCCAATCACACAAAAATAAGGAAGAAAGAATAAAAAGAATGAGCAAAGCTGTTGAGACATCTAGGACTACATAAAGTGACCAAATGTATGAATTATTAGTATTCCTAGGGTGAAAGGAGACCAAAATGTTTAGAAAACCTATTTAAAGAAATAATCAATGACAGCTTTACAGGGGTAACAAGTGAGTTAGAAATATAAGAGGTCTAATGATCCCCAGGAAAATACTTGCAAAAAAGGACTTTCACAATTGCATATCATACCAAAAGTAAGAGAGAATTTTAAAATTAGCAAGAGAAAAGCATCTAGTCACCTATAAGGAAAACCCCATCAGACTAACAGCTAACCTCTAAGGAGAAACCTTACAGCCAAGAAGAAAATGGGATGGCATTTTCAAAGTGAAAAATGAAAAAAAAAAAAATACTGGCAGCCAGGAATTTGATATCCTGCCAGAATAAGCCTCAGAAATAAAGGAGAAATAAAGTCTTTCCCAAAGAAATGCTGAGAGAATTCATCCCCACTCCATTGGCCCTACAGGACACACTCAAAGGAGCCTCAAATATTGAAACAAAAAGTCAACATTCACCATCATGAAAATACACAAAAACATAAAGCTCACAAGTCTTATAAAACAATCTCACAAAAGAGTCAGATAGAGGAGTTAAATGGCAACATGTCAGAAGTTCAGCAAACCCCAAAGATAAAAAAGAAAAAAATGTATAAAACAATTAAAAATCAACTAACAATATGACAAGAACAAAGCCTCACATATCAATATTAACCCTGAACATAAATGAATTAAATGCTCCACTTAAACAATCTAGATTAGCAGAATGAATTTTTTAAAAACATGATATATATGCATGTTGCTTATAAGAAACTTACCCATGAAGACACATAGACTGAAAGTAAATAGAAACCAAAAGTGAGCAAGAGCAGCTATACTTAGGTCAGACAATTAAGTTCACAAACTCATCCCAGAAAAAGTGCTACCTACCTCATTGCTGAATATCACTACAGTAACCTTCAAGGTAATTCCCCCTTGGGAAGTGATGCACGAATGGCAGTCCCTAGTCTACCCTCCAGTTCAATTTTTTTTTTCTCTTTTTCTTTTACATATTTTTTTAATTAAATCATAGCTGTGTACATTAGTGCAATCATGGGGTACAGTGTGCGGGCTTCATATGCAATCTGAAATATTTTCATCCAACTGTTCGACATAACCTTCATGAGATTTTCTCGTTTATTATGTGAAAACATTTGTGTTCTGCATTTAGTAGGTTTCACCTGTTCCTTCTAAGATGTACCATAAGTATGATCCCACCATTTACCCTCTCTCCACCCACCCTCACCCTTCCCTCCCTTACCCCTTTCCCCATATTCTTGTGCTATAATTGGATTATGGCCTACATATGAAAGCTATAAACTAGCTTCATAGTAGGGCTGTATACATTGGATACATTTTCTTCCATTCTTGAGATACTTTGCTAAGAAGAATGTGTTCCAGCTCCATCCATGTAAATATGAAAGCAGTAAAGTCATCATCTTTAAGGCTGCATAATATTCCATGGTATACATGTACCACAATTTATTAATCCATCCATGGATCGATGGGCACTTGGGCTTCTTCCATGACTCACCAATTATGAATTGGGCTGCAATAAACAATCTGGTACAGATATCTCTGTTATAATGTGATTTTTGGTCTTCTGTATATATACCAAGTAAAGGAATTATAGGATCAAATGGCAGATCTATTTTTAGATCTCTGAGTATTCTCCAAACATCTTTCCAAAAGGAACGTATTAGTTTGCATTCCCACCAGCAATGTAGAAGTGTTCCCTTTTCTCCACATCC
>CAUYRH010127453.1:0-14002 GCA_963574655.1 Perodicticus potto | reverse complement strand
TGATATAGCCTCTTTGAAAAGAAGTATGGCGAATTCTCAAAACACACAAAATAGACCTCCCATTTGATCCCATTAGTAAGCATCTACCAGAAGAAAAAAAATCATTTTATCATAAGCATATTTGCACTAGAATGTTTATTGTAGTTCAATTTATAATCACCAAGATGTGGAAACAAACCAAGTGCCCATCAATCCTTGGATCAATTAGTAAACTAGGGTATATGTGTACTGTGGAATACTATTCAGCCATAAAAGATGGAGACTTTTGTATTAACCTGGATAGAGTTGGAGAACATTCTCTTTAGTAATGTATCACAAGAATGGAATAGCAAGTATGCAGTATACTCGAAACTAATATGAAGCCAGTAGATGAATACTTGGTCACACAGAGAAAAAATTAATTTAGGTTGGGAGAAGGGGAGAGGAGGGAGGAAAGACAGGGAGAATTGGTGTGTTCCTACCTAAGGGGCACTTACAACAAGGACCTCACTTAAAAAATGTAAATATTGTAACCTAATCCTTTGTACCCTATATGAATCTGAAATTTGAAAAACTAAATTTTAAAAAAGGAAGTTAGAAAGTACATTGAGTCAAGGAAAAAGGATTACCCAACTTCAACATTTGGAATGTGCCCAAAATATCCCAACAATAAACTTCTACATCAAAAAATTAGAATAATGTCAAATAAATAACCTAAATTTTACCTCAAAGAAAAACAAATTGCAAAATGAATAATTATCTAACCTTGAATTCAGTAGAAGAAAGGAAATAACAAAGGTTAAAGCCAAAGTAAATGAATCAAAAACATTAGAACTTTTATAAAAGAGTAAAAACTGGCAAACCCTATATTGGACTAAGAAAGAAAGAGATGACTCAAAAGAAATCAGAAAGAGGGCACTCTAAAAATGATAACACAGATACGTGAAGGATGATAAAAGAGCACTGTTAGCAATAGTGGGCACTCAAAGTGGTAACTTTGATGAAATGGATTACTTCCCATAAGCATATTATCTACCAAGGCGAAATCACAAGGCGAGGAAAGTCTGCAGAACCTCTAGTTATTATGATAATTGAGTTAGTAATCAAAACCTCCCAACAAAGAAAAATCAAACCATATATCTTTACTTATGAATACTATCGAACATTTAAAGAAGAGTTAATGACAATTTTTCTCAAAATTATCACTAAAATTGAAGAGGATAGAATCCTCTCAAACTCATTGTATGAGGCCAGAATTACTTTGATACCGAAGTCAAAGTCAGTAGAAGAAAATAAAACTATATGTTATTATCCCTGAGAAATGTAGATGCAAAAAAAATCTTACTACTAGCAAAACAAACAGATTAGCACATTAAAAGTATTCAATTATCCACCATGATCAATTGGACTGCAAGAATGATTAAGCATATGAAAAATAAATTAATGTAATAAACCACAGTAACAGAGTAAAGGATTAAAATTATATGATCATCTTAGTGATGAAGAAAAATAATTTCATTAAAAGCAACAAACTAGAAATAGAAGAATTTGACAAAAATCAACACCCTAGGAATGGAAGTAATAATAAATGAAATACATATGGCAGTACCATAGGTAACATTGTACTCATTGGTAGAAAGCTGAAGGACATTTTCTCTAAAATCAAAATCAAAGTGAAAACACCCACCCTCGCCACTTCTGTTAAACATGTTAATAGTAGTCTTAGAAAAATTAGGCAAATAATAAACCCCAAATCCTTCTAAATCGGAATAGCAGAATGAGAATTTTTCTTATTTACAAATGAAATGATCTTATATATATAGAAAATTCTTGAAAACATCATAAAAACTGTTATAACTTATTTAAAAATCCAGTAAAATAGCAAGATACAAAATCAACAGACAAAATTTTGTTTCCATGCACTAACAAAGAAATAACTAAGGAGAACATTTTAAAAATATCATTTACATTTGCACCAAAATAATAAACTACTTAGGAATAAAATTAACTAAGGAGGTGAAAGACTTACATACTAAAAAGTACAAAATATTGGTTAAAGATATTAAATGTGAGGCAAACACATGGAAAGACTTTTGATGCTCGTGGATTAGTGTTGCTAAAATATCTATAGTACCCAAATGATCTAAGAACTATGTTCTATCCCTATAAAAACCCCAACAGCATTTCTCACAGAAGTAGGAAAAAGAATTTTGAAACTCCTATAGAATCACAAAAGACCAAAATGGCCAAAGTTATCTTGAGAGAGGAGAACCGAAGTAAGGTATCATAACTCCCGAATTCAAAATAATTTCTTGAAAAGATAAAATGTATTCAGGCTATTGTTGAGTGAGCTTTCTTCTTTAGAGGAAGCATTTCCCATTTTTTCTTAATTGTCAAATTCATATTAGCAGAGGATTTTTCATTGTGCATATTTATGATCATTTTAGTGTCTGTAGAATTGCTTGTGAAATCTCTTTTTTATTATCAATTTGGCTAAATATATTAATTTAATAATCTTGAAGGTAACATCTCCAGGTTTTTTTTTTTCATTTCTCTATTGGTCCTTTTCATCTATTTCATTGAATTCTATTCTGATATTTATAATATCCCTTATTTCTATTGATTTGGTGTATTTAAAAATTTTGTTTATCTTGTTCATCATATTTTTAAACTAGTGAAATAGTTATTATAATTTTTGTAATGTTATAAAAATTTACTATTATTTGTGTTAGTTTTAGGTTAAATTTTTTCCCTACTCTTTGCGTCCCTTGCTAATGCTTTCTTTTGCGTTTTGGCTATGTTCATATTCCTGTAAGGTCTTTTGAGCTTTCTTCTGAGACTCAGTCCTGCAACTTGAAAACAGTTTAGTCGTATGATGTTTAAGAATGAGAGCAGTGCTCAGTGTAAGACCAGTTATTCTTCATTACTGAGTTGAACCACTTGTATCCTCTCCCTATTTCTTCACCATCCCTCAACTCTCAGTATCTCTCTTCTACTAATTTACTATGTCTTAAAAAATAATTATCTCATATATTTTATAAGCTGTTGGTTTGTTTTAGGAGGTATAGTCAATCTGTTCATCTTTGTCAGAAGTGGAAATCTTGAGCATTGTATTTTAAATTCTTATATACTCAGAAAATATAAAATTTTAAATATTACATTGATAAACAGGGCTTTTGAAACATATGTAGATATACCTAGAAAAATCTAATGTACATAAATATATCTTAGTAGGCAAACCATATTCAGACTCCACAATATTTGTTTTTAAATATAAAGGAATTTTTCCATTATTATTTAAATATCATTGGTTATTAAAGTTTTAGAGACATTTAAATCTTGCATGCAATCAATATATTGCCATTGTTAGTTTTAAATCTTATTGTGACATTTTCTTTGATAGTTCTTTTTTTCTTTGTTTCTTGCTTTCTAACTTAGGTTATATGTTCAGAGCCATAAGCTATGATTACAGAAATAGTAGAAGTAAAAGCCTATAGGATTGTGAACCATTTCCTAATAATAACATTGTACTTCTAGAGTAAAAATACATGTTAACTATATGTTACATATGTACTAAAACACTCTTTGACAAAAAGGAGATAAAAATTTATATTTAATAACTGAAAACTCATCTCCATATAGCCCACATCTTTACTAAACTTGCTTTCATAATGGCAACAACTTTTTTTATTAGTAACTATTTTTTTTTTGATATATGTGGAGGGATGCTACTAGTAATGGCTCCATCAACTTCTGATGTTAGAGGTAAAGTTTGAATAATGCTTTATTAGTTGTTGAAAGATTGGCCTGCAGACAATTGCCTGGGTGTCCTGTTAGAAACATTATGGCTCCCAGGAATGCATTTGCTGGCTAGAGGCAGTGTGACTCACAGACATCTCTTACTGAAGGAATTACAATTATCTCCACCAATGTGGACAGATATTATGTGACATCACAACACCAGGATATGCGGATAAACATTCTGAGGCAAATAGCACATTTGTATCTCTCATTCCTACTAACAGATAATGCCAAAAACAAGTTCAATTATTTTGCTTGAATTGAAAAATTCAAAGTGAGTAGTTTCTAAAATTGTCTTATTAGGGATACATTATCTCTTGTAACAGAAAAACTGAAGGTAAACTTCAGATTCTGACAGCATATTTTCTAATATATCTCTTCGAACACGAGATCTACTTGTGTTCACCCTTTCCGTGCCATCGAATTCCTCTTCTTGCCTCATCTTCCCTCCCCAAAACACTGTGATGAAAACCAAAGGTCATGGCAATACTCTGAGCTCCCTCACCTCTCATAAGTTAAGCTTGACTTTGTCAAATATAATTCCTTCATCTCTTTTCCATTGGCTCAGGTGAAATTCGGATATCTGTTGATATACAAAATATAAAGGAAATAGCTAGGTAATTCCTTCCCAAAGCAAATATATTACAGATTAATAATATATTGAGAAGATGTTGCCAGGTCAGCCAATTATTTATACATTTGGAAACCCTATTTTGTTTTGAAGTCAATGGAAGCGAAATAACAGAATTCTATATAGCATAGTTCACTGACCATTACTAGTATCTATGTTAAAAAATAAAAAGTATTGATGATGTTTTTTCTTGCTTTATTTTATTTTTTTTTACATTTTTCCCTATTTGATTTACATTTGCTTGAAATTCAACTGTTAGAGATTAGGAACGTAATGGAAAGTATTTAGAAGAGTATTAAAGTCAGTTTTCATATGGAATAAAATAATGCAATTTCTTATAATTAAATTTCTCCCAAAATAGAATGGGCTGCCTCTTGAGTCAATGAAAAACCTGGCAAAATAAATTTTTACAGCACCTGTCGCATTTTCTGTGGATGGAAGGATTTCTGTCTTTGGAAATTTCTACTCTTTCATAGCATTATTTTTCTGGAACCTGTTATCATATTCCTTTACATTTAATTTTTTTTTAACCTAAGAGAGAGTTGGTTACATGTTTTATTCATTATGTTCTTCATCACAGAGCTTTGCTCAGACTATACTCTCAACAAACATATGTAATTCAGCCGTATTAATAACAGTATGTACAATTTATCAGGTGGTATGCTAGACATTTATCATTGATTATCTCATTGAATATTTACAAAACCATCATGAGGCAAGGATTATTTTTCCCTATTTTATTCAAAGAAAATAAACATTACAGATTTTAAGTAAATGCGTACATGATTAAATATACAAATAAATTTGTTAATAAATTTATGGATAAATGTATAAATGAGAAATTAGATTAATAATAAATGAAATCTATTCTGAATTTGAACATTAGGACTTTGTATTCTACATCTATGAATGTGAGAGCTGTATGAGAAAAAATTATTTATAGCATTATCACTACTCCTTTAACTTCCTCTTTAGCCATCCTTTACATTACTTTTCACAAGCATCAGATGTTAATAATTTCATTTTTGGTGCTATCAAATGAAGGGGGGTGGAAAGTAAGAGAGATCAATTATGTAGAAATCCATGCATCTACAAATACACATTTGTCAACAGACTTTTGGCTTTAGTCCCAATTAAATTCCTTTCAGTAAACATTTACAGGGCCTCTGCAAGGCACGGAGTAAGTCAGTGAAACATGCTTATTACTTAGAGATGCAGGTTGTAGACTCATTGAAATGGTCTCTCTTGGAGTTATATGTGACATCAAATAGCCCTGCTGATTTATTTTTTATTGGATTACTAGTTGCTTGGTATTTTTAAACAGCTAGAAAATGATTCTCTACTGAAGACCAGTGTGGTACCCTTTGACATAATGGGGAAAAAAGTAACATTATAATAATGTTGACTTACCCCTGAGGAGGATTTATATATTTATATTTTTTCCTGTATCATTAAGCTTGTGAATTATAGTTTTATACTTGGAGGATAAGTTACATATGATTTTTGAAAGTTGTATTTTTGGTCTTCTGGTGTTTTTATTTCTTTTTCCTATCCTAGAAGGAACCAGAAGTTTATGTGAAGGGAAAGAAAATATTTAGAATCGTCAGCTGTTATCAATGAAGGCCTGAGTAGGTAAGACACGGAAATTTATCAGAAGATGGGCTTTCTATTAAGCAAATACCTTGATGTAATATCAGTAATACTAATATGTATTGGTTCTGATTGTCTGCTAAAACTATTACACTCTAAAATGAAGCTACAAATTGAGTCTCTCCTTAACCTTATAACAAATGTCTGCTTTACGCCCTCAATAGTATGGTAGGGCTATCTTTGCTTTATACTCTGAATTCATAATTCTGTGCCTTATTTGTTCTGTGAACTTGGTTTTATTTCTTATACTTTTCCAATCTCTGGTTTTTCATTTCTAAATAGGAGAACATTTTTCAATTAGATGGAGTTAGCATAAGACTCATATAATGAATGTGAAATTCTTACCACAGTGCTAGACATGGAGCTGATGTTCATAAATAAATGTTTTTCATTTTCTTTTCCCTCACCCATATTTTCCACAACTTTCGAGCCCAAATTTCCATGAATCTTTTCCCATTTATTATGCTTATCCAGAATAATAATATTGTCTCCTAATCACTTTTATCATTTAAAAATCTCTCTCATGAATTTAATTATTATAGTTTTTTCATGAACTACTTATAACTTTCATTTAAATTAAACTTCATAGTCAAAAGTGAATAATTCTTGGAGAAAGAAATACATGATCAAGATTTATTAGGCTTATGTTCACTTCTACTTAATAAATAGTTCAGCAAGCACTAGACTAGTATAAATATAGGCAGAAATCTATCGTGGCTATAAAAATCATTCTAATGACACAATAAGTAGAGGCAAATATAAAACAGAACAGAACAGAACGTGCAAGAGTGTGTTTTGCACATACTCGTTTTCAAATGATTTCAAATGTTTCAGAGATTTGTTTTTTGAGACCCTCTAACTCTGCCGCTCTGGGTAGAGTGCTGTTGAGTACATAGCTCACAGCAATCGCAAACACTTGGGCTCAGTGATCCCATCCTATCTCAATTTCTGGAGCAGCTGAGACTACAGGCACCAGCCACACTGCCCTGCTAATTTTTCTCTTTTTAATAGAAAAAGGGGCTTCGTCTTGCTCAGGTTGGTCTCTAACTCCTGAGCTCAAGTGATCTGCCCACCCAGGCCTCCCTGAGTGCCAGGATTACAGGTCGTTGTTGGTGCTGATGTATTAATGATTGTACTTTTTCTTTTTTCAACCTTGCCCTCACTTTTATAAATAATAGTGCTTTCCTTGCCTACCTTTGGCTTTAAGTTTGTGTTCAACCCTTGAGTTCATTCATAGAATCTAGTGACGGGGAGCCTGCGGTAGCTTGGCGTTCCCAGAAAACTCGGTTTTTGACAGCTGGCACGCAAACCAGCTTATTTGTAAGGACCGTGTCGGAAGTGAAGAGTGAGGAAAAAGAAGATTAAGACAAACAAAGAGGGAGAATGAATAAAAGGGAGTGTTTCCCAAGCTGTCCACAGGACTGTAAGCAGCAGGTGATCAGTCAATTTTGTGAGGAGGCTTCAGCTGTGTGTTTTAATACCCATCTGGGAGAGTAAGGAATTGTTGCTGTGGCTTAGCCTGCCAGACTCCCCCAGCAAGGCCAGGGCAAGAAACTGAGGCCGTCCTTCTGGGGACACGTTGACTTCTGACTTCTTCAGTAACTGTTGCCTACTTTGATCTTAGAAAAGGGAATAATATTTCTCTACCCCCCCCCAAAAGCATAAGATGTGACAACATACATGATTTTTAAATGGGTTTTCTCCTTGGATAACATATAAGAATTGCATACCTGCATGGATTATCATGCAGGTATGATAATACTAATTTTATTAGTATTAATGAAATTAATAGTATCAGTATAGTATTAGAGATACTAATTTTAGTTGCTTTATGAGGTGGCATGGAAGCGGCGTTCAACATATAGAACACTAGGGAAGAATTGAGGGCGTTTCATTAAAAGCCATTAAAATGAACATCAAACCATATGATAAATATCTCAGTGTTTAAAATGAAACTATGGTTCACAGACATGATGTTTTCCTAGGAGATAGTAAATAACGATTCTATTCTTATGCTTTTGATTGCAGAGTTGAATTGATGAAATGCAGATAATTATGTAATCGGATAATATGGTGTTTGGTTAAATTATTCTATTAATGTTGATAATAAGTCTAATGTCTCTTACAAGTGATAACTATTGGTTTTAATATGATTCTGAAAAAGCATTAACGATATAGCTACTTAATTCAGTCACTAAGTAGTGCTTGGCGAGGAGCACAAAATATAGATGATAAAAAAACTCAAAATTTTATTCAATTCCCCTTTTTTGGAAGTGGGTAGTTTGTATTTATTTGTTTTTTATTTGTGAATATTATTTAGAAACAAAATCTATTTTTTCTGTCTTGTTAATGCCCTGTATACCTCTGATAACCCTTCTGTGTCCTCAAATCAAAGGCATTACATCATTTTTTGTATCCGAAATTTAGCACAACTATGTGGAATCAAGGAGATAAATTTCTTCTCTATTCTTTAAAGAATTATTTTGAAGAACAAGGCTGTGATGATAATAATTACAATATAAAAAAGCACATAGTCATGGATGAATAAAAACTGGTCCACAAATGAACCGATACTCGCCATTCTGTTTCTGAATGTTCTGAGTATTCTTCTGTGCTGATTCATAAAGTCAGTCTTAAATGTACTCCAGACTCTTCCTATTATCTCTTTCACTTTCTTTTCTTTCTAGTTTTGTTTTATCCATTTCATCAGGACCTTTAAAGAATATATGGTGTGGGAAAAAAATCATACCTAAACAGCAAAGGCCCTGATCAGAATAGTCACAAAAGATTTGCAAATGATCTTTACACAGATGTTTAAAAGTTCAGCTTTACTAAAAATGTAATAACAAGTGAACAAAAAATGTGATCACGAATGGACAAAATAAATCTTACTTTTTTTGATATTGGAAGAATTTTTCATGCTTGGTGTGGGAAGTGACAACTCCCACACGCATTTGATGGCAGTTCAAGTTGTTACGGTCTTTTTGGAGGTAAATGTACACCTCATTTAAAAACTGACAATCTTTAAACTGCCTCAGTTTTGATTGTAGTAGGAGTAAATTATAAGGAATGTGGCTTTTTACTACTTAGAGTTAGAGAAACAATATTTATAAACCAAAAAATAAAATTAAAGTTCTGTTTTTGACTATGTCATGTTTTATAGTATGTGGTATCCATTTTCCAAAAATGGCCTCTCAGTGACCCACACCTGCCAGCAATTCTGTGTGTGTCCGTGTGTATTTCCTTTTACCCTTGAACCTGGGTTTGTCCTGTGCTTCACCCATGAACTAACAGAAAGTCATGTATGTGGTGATGAGTGATTTCAGTGTTAAAATCACGAGAAGCCTGCAGCTTCTACTTGAGCCTCTCAGAACCCAGTTCTTTGGATTTTCCCTCTTGAGATGGTCCTTTCTGCAACACAGTTGCCACCCTGTGAGGAGTCCAGGCCATCTGGAAAGGTGCAATGTAGGCATGGTGTCTGACGACCCTGTCCAACAGTGAGCCTGCAGTCAGCACCAGCTGTCAACATGGGAGCCTCCCCATGACTGCAGCCCCAGCCCACGTCCAGCTACAGCTGCCCGTAGCAAGAACTGCAGATGTGAGATCAGTTAACGCACAAACTAGGAGAGACATAAGTGACTAAAAATATAAGGCCAGCAAGATGTGGGTGTTTTCTAACTAAACAACCAGAACAGAGATCTTTCTTTTTGCATTAAAATATTAGTATTATTATTTTGCATAATGTGATGTATTTCTGAATTCTTCTCAAAATAGATTTACTGCCTGGCTTCTCACTCAGACTGGACCCCGGTCTGTTCGGCTCCATCCTGGCACGTATTCACCACGTATGGAAGGTTCTCATGTGTCCCTCTTACCTCGTCCTCCACAGTACATCCGTATATACTGCGAGCGAATATTCTGTAGGACTTAGAAATTCTCAAAACTGTTGAAGTGGGGAAGGGGCAAGCCTTTCACGGTTCTCAGCCACTGCTCTCACCGTGCCTCTAGCTTTCTTTCTGAGTGCCCTGTGCAAGCTTTCCTTTTTCCATTTCTGGACGCCATTTTTACCTAGTCTCACAAAGGTGAGAATAAAACCTTAATAGTTAATTATGTATCTAAAAAGAAAATATTTGTCTCTCATAATTGTACATTTTTAATATTTTTTCCCCATGTGAGTTGGGGAAATGGGAGAGCTGACGGGAAGTACACAGGAAACACTTGCTTTGATACTTTGAGATACAATCCTGCCATGGGGTAATCTTTTCTTTCCAACTAAAAAGTAACCACCCTGGGCATCCTTTGCTTTCTGTCTCCATTTCTTTACCTTTTTATTTATTTTCTTTATTTTTTATTTTTATTTTTTATTAAATCATAAACACATAGATCCTGTATACATTATTGCATTGATGGGGTACAATGTGTTGGTTTCATAGAGAATTAGGAACGCTTACATCACTCTGGTTAGTATATGCCTCATCTCATTTACTTAGTTATTGTGTTAAGACGTTTATACTCTCTACAAGGCAGAGTTCTCACACGTCTTTTCTCTTCTTTAACGCTGTGGCTGAAATACCTTATATGGACATGGCCAGGTGGACTCTGCAGTGTCTAACACCGAATTCTACCTTTCCTCCACTTCTCAGACCTATAATTAAATCATCTTCCACCTCTCTGTTTGTATATACAAATGACATATCATATTGTGTATAAAGTGAGTTTCTGATTATCCCCAGCTGCAAAGCATCAACACAGCCAAACTTGCTGCTTCTGCATAATTAGCAATTTCAATACGAGCAGTTCTGTTCTTCCAGTTGTCAGGTCAAAACCCTGAGCTAGAGGTTATCCTTGACTGCACTTTTATTTTTTCTCAGACACAGAATTTGAATTGATTTCCATCCTTCCACACGCCTCTTCTCTACAGCTTTCTCCATAAAATGCAAGAGGTACATCCTAACAAAAATTAGATCAGATTACCCTACTCCTCAGCTTAAGACCGGCTAAGATGTTCCCTCCCACCTAATACAAATCAAATTCTCTGCATGGCTCTAAGGATCTATTTCCTTGAAACTGCTGCCTCTTTATCACGTCCTCCAGGCCCTCCCCTCATCCTTCCCTACCCAGCATTGCAAAATGCTTTGCTGTTCCTGGACCTTACCTGGCAGGCTCCTGCCCTGAGGCCTTTAACTCCTGTTCCCTCGGGCTGTGATGTTCTTCTCCCTGATTGTGGGGAGCGGGCTGTGGCTGGCAGGGCCCCCACAGTTTGGGGTTCACTCAGGGAGCGCCCTCCAACCACTTTACTCCTTCAACAACATTCTTTCCACCTGCCAGAAGTCACGTGGTCCATGCATATGTTATGGACAAGCACACAGCTTTTCGTCTTTAAGGATGATCTCTACCCTGTGTGCTCAGGTTTACCCAACCTCCTTAAGACACTGTGTAAATAAAGTTGTTTCCCGGTTCAGGTGCTGGCTGCAGCCCTCAGCTGTGTCCTATCTCTTGCCTCTTGTGTCTCTCACTGTCTTTCTTGGCTCTATTTCTTCATTTCTTGCCATTCTACTCAGCTGGACTCTCCCTTCTCACCCCGGCTCACAAGAGGTCCCTCTCTCGAGGCAGCTCTCGAGAGCTGATGACTGATGTTTGTATGACATCCTTACCACATCCTTCCAAAGTCTTTTAAATTTCACTTTTCCAATGACATCTCCCTATGCTATCTTACATAACAGTAGTAATAAAGATGATCATGAGAAAAGAGTAATGGTGATGATGAGCAACACATTTTGAGTGATAAAAAAATCACCTACGTATCAAGACCTTTTATAAACACTCCAAGCATTGCAAGTTTTAATGTTAAGTAACATTCCGTAGGTCTCATCTAGGCATTCTGTCTAGAGCCAGTACTCTTCACCACTTTGCTCGACCACACCTGCACCCTCCTCTCCTATTCACTATGGATTTTACCACATGTAACTCTTCTCCAAAGCTCTTATTACCTAACCTATCATTCACTTAATTTTGATCACCTCTTGTCCTTTCCCCAGAGAGTGTGTAAGTTCCACGCATGCGTGCATGGGCTCTGTCCTGCTCACTGGCGTGTCTGTCTCAACTAGAACAGCAGAGGAGGCCTTCAGGGGACATCTGTGTAATGGGGAAGCACAGTGTTTAATCCCTCATGGACTCTCTCCACTCCAAAAACATTGCCCTTCCCTTTTACTTGCTTCAGTGCACTATTCTGTGATATTCTGGGTCTACGAACAAATGCTTAACCTGTCGTGAAATACCCTTTCTTCCCCTCATTATATGTTAACTCTTATTTTCCCTCAGAGCGAGTTCACTCCCATGTGGCCCCGCGTCCCTCCCTTTGCATGGTATTTGTTGCGACCATGATTACTCAATAATTGTTTTCCCCAACAGAATGTACTGTTGCTCCCCGTTCACATCCTGGCTTCAAGCCCAGTGTCCTTGCCAGAGCATTTAGTGGATTTTAACTAAAAAAGTGACTCTTTCAATGAATTAATTAAATAACACCAAGTAATAAAGTAAATGCTAGATCATTAAAATGAACCACAAATGTGCTTTTGTGAATCATGAGATTCTTCTCAAAAGTTCTTACTGAGCACAGTGCCTATCACATAGTAGCTATTTAAATATTTGTTGAATGAATGATTAAATGAATATTAACCGTTTATTAGAATTTTGAGTTTTCTTAATATAATTGTTTCATGTTCATTCTGATTCACAAGTGTGCCTGGTTAGGCAAATTCCACATTTGGTTATTGACTTCTGTTTTTTCAACAAATATTCTTCCCTTTAGAGATTTTAGACCAAGTAATAAAATAAGAACGCATATTGAATTATCATGGTTTATTATAAACTTTGGTTTGCTAAGTTACATCCGAGTTATTTACTCTATGAATGCTTGAACATGTGTTTATATAGCAGTGTCCATTGATAAAAATATTTTCAAACTTCTTTGTTTAGAATTTTTTTGACGTTGGTAACTTAATGTATATGAAAAGAAATGTACCATCTCTTTCACTTCTAGGCCAAATTTTGTGAATGAGAATTTATTAATGTATATTTGTATTTAACTATAAATATATACATATTTATGTGGAGGAAAACCAAAAGTATTAAACTTGTAATTTATTGCTTAAGCAACGGAGATTTTTTTAAATAAAAATTAATAATTTCTCTCATTTAGTAATATTTTCTCAGGAAGCCAATACATAAGTAAATAAAGAGGTTTATTTGGTTCAACCTGTGTTTTGAAAGTGAGCAAAGCTGTATTTAGTACAAGAAGGAAAAATCAAATGCGTAAAGCAGTGGACTCTAAACAAAGACAACCAAACCTTCACATGTACTGTCTTGAGGGGTGTCCAACCTGCAGCCCAAGGGCAGCATGCTGACGGGGTGAGGACAATTTCTGGCTTCTCTTTTGGTGTAGGATATCACAAAAAGTGTGCACAGACTTTTTTTTTTGCCAGTTAGTTTTCATTAGCTTTTTGGGATTCAGTGTATGGCACCAAGATAACTCTTATTCTTCCAATGTGTACCAGAGAAATAAAAGGTTGAACACCCTAGACATCCAGGCTATCTAGAGAGGAAGTGGTATTGTTTTGTATGGACCATTTTCTGAAATATTATATAGCTCATTAGTAGTGAGGTCACAATTCCTAGTTAGTGATATTCAGGAATTGTCCCATCTTTAGATGAGCCAGTGAGGCTGCCACTGTCCTTGTAAGACACGGTATTGACCCTCCAAAGTCACCCTGTACTTCTCTTCTCTTTATTTTACTTTGCCCTTGGTGAAGCTCTGGCTATTAGTCTCTTTCTACTTCTTTTTCTTTTAAGCCTATGCCAGAGAAGGCTTTTGGTGGACAGATGAATTTTGTTCTGCTGTAGGCATTGGAAAAACCATGTGCTATTTACTTCCTACTTTTT
>CAUYRH010127451.1:0-14433 GCA_963574655.1 Perodicticus potto | reverse complement strand
ACACAGCATCTCTTACAGCTTGCCTTAGTTTCCTCTGTTCTTTTCGGTACTTCTTGAGAGTGCTTTGTTGTTTAAATTGTTTATTTTTTAGCTTGTTTTCAAGCTTGACTTTACTAGTTTTTAGCAACTTGCGAAAGCTTGGAAGCTGTTTCTTATTTCTTCTCTAGAAAACAATAGCAGAAGGAACACTACATACCCAGAAATTTTAATTATCTTATTTTTAATATCAAGTTAAAGAGAATTGATTATAAGTGTCATCAGAACCAACTCCACAATTTTTATTCTCACAGCCATGGATCTTGCATATAAGAGCTAAAACCAAACTATAGCATTAATCTTACATAATGGCACTAGTGCACCACTTATTAAACCGGAAATCTTTCTGTGGGCAGAATCCACAGCTACCCAAAGGGATCTAAGAACCCCACTCCCCCACGAAAAGGTTAAGAATCACTACTGTGGTAAACCAACATCCAGAGCTAGTTTAACACCTGTAGTTTAACACATTCAGAGGAAAATGCTGGCTGTTTTTAGTAACAACTGATATTTACACATGGTTTTACCATTCACAAAGTGCTGTAAAAAAACACCACCAGCAGACTAGTACAGTATTGACTACTGTTATCCTCACATTACTGGTGAAAAAGCTAAGGCTCAGAGAGGTTATGCAACTTGCCAAAGATCCCTAAACTACGTAGGGTAAAATTGAATTCAGATCTTTGGATCTCGCCTCTCTTGCCGGTAACCCCTTATCAGAAATCCAAATCCCAGGACCAGTTCTAATTTTCTGAATCAGGGCAAATCATTTGCTTTTTTTTTTTTTTTGTAGAGACAGAGTCTCACTTTATCTCCCTCCGTAGAGTGCCATGGCGTCACACAGCTCACAGCAACCTCCAACTCCTGGGCTTAGGCGATTCTCTTGCCTCAGCCTCCCGAGTAGCTGGGACTACAGGGGCCCGCCACAACGCCCGGCTATTTTTTGTTGCAGTTTGGCCGGGGCCGGGTTTGAACCCGCCACCCTCGGTATATGGGGCCGGCGCCCTGCTCACCGATCCACAGGCTTTCTAATCTCTTTATAGGAGGGAAAAAGACTCGCCTCGGGTAGGTATCATTGGTCACATCACATAGATCCTGCTTCGCATCTTAGTAAAAAGATTCGAAAGATGGTCTTGAAGATCCCTTCAAAGTCTGAAATCCTACGGACGCAAAACTCCGATACTGGCTCTTCGTTGTCCCTGAAGACACCCGTGCGCACACAGGAGGCGATGAGAGATGCGCTGGGGCTAATGCTGGGCAGCGGACAGCGCACAGGAGCCCGGAATCTTGACCACCGCCCCCAAACCAGGGTGAAATCCTGCCGGAAGCTAAACCTCGGAAGTCAGAGGGGCCCCAGGCTGTGGAGAATGGGCTTCTGAGGACACTTACTGCCTTCATCCTCACGCCTGAAAGGAGACCCGACTTGACGAGAACACCAGTTGCAGGATAATCCAGGTATCTGAGAAAATTATACACGTGCCCAAGCCCCGCTACTTAGCGAGCCGGAAGGAGGCTCTAGCCCCGCCCCATCCTCCGCTGCCGGAAGTAAAGGGCGGGACTTCCGTAGGCAGTTCCGGAGCATATCCTCCCGATTTTGCCGCGCCGCAGCGAGCGCGCACGTACGGGCATGCGCGAAACGCCTAGAGGCGTCGGAACCGCGGCTGAGGGAGCGGGATGAGGGTCGTACACAGGTTTCTGATTCTTTGATTCTCGCTCCATTTCCTTAAAAATTTGGAGGAAATCGGACACCTCCTCTGGGAACGAGAGGACTTGATTTTTTAATCCCCTTACTGCATTTTGTGCCTCTTCTCAACGTTGCTTATCTCCCCGGGTTAAATATGCTCGTTTTCGTGGTCTTTTCCTTCCTTGCAGCCTAGAGCACAGAGCTTACTTTTTTGTGTGATGCCCGTCCCTGCACGGGCACTCGGGGCCTGTTGGTGGAAGGGAGACTGGTATCTCTTGCCTTCCATCATTCAGAAGTCTGTGATTCTTGATAATTCTGTTTGAAATATTTTTTGCTTTAATTTTAACCACTGTCTGATAGGGATTATATCAGTGAGACCCGTCTGCATTTCAATTTTTTTTTTTTTTTGAGACAGAGTTTCACTTTGTCGCCCAGGTAGAGTGCCTTGCCGTCACAGCTCACAGCAACCTCTTAACCCTTGGGCTCAAGCGATTCTCTTGCCTCAGCCTGGCGAGCAGCTGGGGCTACAGGCGCCCTCCACAATGCCCTGCTATATTTAGAGATGGGGTCTCGCTGTAGCTCAGGCTGGTCTTGAACTCTGGAGCTCAGGCGATCCGCCCATCTCAGCCTTCCAAAGTGCTGGGATTACAGGCGTGAGCCACTGCGCCCGACCTTGCATTTCAATATTTTACAGGTATTATCTTTGAATAAATTGTCTGCATAATAATTCCACCAAAGTTGTTAATTTTAATAGGAAATTTTATGCATTGCAAAAAATGAGAATATACAGTAGAACCTCTATAGTTGATCACCTCCTTAAGTTGACCTAATTTTTATAGACCAAACATGCACCACATGTTTCTATCAGTACAGTAGGCCTGGTTCCTTTTGTAGACCACTTCCATATATTGTCCAGTTTGTTAACACAACACCATCCCTTGGGTGGTCAGTTTACAGAGATAGTATTCAAAATGCTTGTTTCTCAAAGACGTTTTTTCCCTGAATAGATGTAAAAATTCCACTTCGGTTTAATTAAAAAGAATATTTTTTAAGTGTGATTCAGGGAGGGGGAAGAAGGGAAAGGGATGGGCAGGTCACAGGGTATAACACCCCTTTTGCAGGCAGGACACAATTATAAAAGGGACTTTACCTAACAAATACAGTCATTGTAACCTGGGTTTTTTGCACCCTCAATGAAACCCCAACAATTTGAAAACAAAAAGTGTGATTCACAAGCACAGTCCTGGCACTGAGTCTAACCTGATCTTAAACAGGCTCAAAGGGTTCTGAGCCCCTTGGATAGTGTTGGTCTAAATGAGGAGGGGAGCCTGCCAATTTCTGGATCCCACCTCAAAGAGCCAGAATCCCCTTCTATCTGGCACTATTCTACCTCCCTCCTAACTTCTGCCCTTTTACTCTCTTCTTCCACAGTCTCAGAAACAGCCAAACCTGTCCCCTCTGGAGTATTACTTCATCAAACAGATTGAAAACATCACCCTGTGCTCTTTCCTAATGCTTGAATTGCTTCCCAAACATATCAATATATTCACTGTCATTCCCATCCTTTCCACCTTCCTTCCACTCTCTCAGGATGAGGCATCCGCATTCCAATTCAAAACCTGCTCCTCCAGCTTCATCAGACTATTATTAATTATTCTTTCTTTCCTGTGTCCTTTCCCCTACCTTTCTCTCCCTAATAGATGCTTCCCTTCAACCAGTAAGCATTCAAATCTCTTCCATCTTTAAAATGTTTTCTAATAACTTGGCGCCTGTAGCTCAGTGGTTAGGGCGTCAGCCATATACACTGAGGCAGGCAGTTCGATATGGCCCCAGCCTGCTAAAACAACAATGAAAACTGCAACAAATAAATAGCCTGACGCCTGTAGTCCCAACTACTTGGGAGGCTGAGGCAAGAGAATCACGTAAGCCCAAGAGTTTGAGGTTGCTGTGAGCCATGATGCCATGGCACTCTACCAAGGGTGACATAGTGAGATTCTGTCTCAAAAAAAAAAAAAAAAGAAAAAATGTTTTCTAATAAACTTAACTCTTCTTTTTTTTTGGATCACTGTGTCACCCAGACCGGAATTTAGGCTGCAACTTATCTCTAATTGTTTTGTATTTTTCCTTCCCTACTTGCCCCCGTTTTCAGCAAGAGTAGTATTCTCCTGGTGTCACCACTTTCTTTCCTCTACTATCATAGCCAAAGCCTTTGCTAACTTTTTTAGGAACTGCATCATACTCTTGGCCCATTTTAAGTTTATAATCAACTAAAATCTCTGGTCCTTTTTAAGCAATTGTTGCAAGCTAAATCTCTCCTATCTTGAATTTAAGCAGTCTATTATTTGAAAGCAAACTTACAAATGGAAGGTTACATTATTCCTACTAATTTAGTCTTACTAGTTTCTTCATTCTGTTGTCTCTAGCTTTGTGTCATCTCTCATTCACTCAATCCACTGACAAGTCCCAATTGGGCTCTAGATATTTTAGATCTTACAGAGATTTCCTGGATACAAGCTGAGAAGGGTCACAAGCTATCTCAAACTAGTATCATAGGGATTGTGCCCAGGGATTCCTGTGAGCTCTTTGGGGAGGTATTAAGAACCTATTTGACACTGCCCATGACATTTCACTGAAACTGATCTCATTAAGGTCACCAAGAGCCTCCAAATTATGTGTTTTTTCTCTGCACGCTGAATTACATCATTTATTTCTTACTTTATCTCACTTGATCTCTCTGCTGCTTTTGATTCTACACTATCTCCTTTCTCATATTAGAATTCCCTTGGCTCTCCTAACAGCCTTTCCCCCCAAGTTCTTCTCCTACTTGCATTCTTTCTTCCTTACTTCGATACAGGTGACTGTCTGGTTGTACTCTTGGCCCACTTTTCTACTTCTCTTCTTGCTCTACTTGCTCTACCAGCATGATCTCATCTCTCTACCTATTGCAAAGAGATTTTGTTCAGCCCTTATCTGTCCCCCAAGCTTCAGTCTTATAGCTACATGCCTCCTAGACATCTTGTCACGATAACCATGGAACTTTACATCACAGTCTTCAAAAGTGAACTACTTTTTTCACATTTACATTGTCCAACATTTCCTATTTCAATTACCCATAGCTAGAATCCCAATAGCCTAGAGATCTTTGGAAACAAAGCAGGGATTTCATGGTCATTTACCATATTACAATTCTTTAATTCTCTCTTTTTTTTTTTTTGAGATAAAGTCTCACTGTGTTGCCCTTGGTAGAATGCTGTGGCATCACAACTCACAGCAACCTCAAACTTCTGGGCTCAAGCGATTCTCTTGCCTCAGCCTCCTGAGTAGCTGAGACTACAGGTTCCATCACAATGCCCAGCTACTTTTTACAGATGGGGTCTTAGTCTTGCTCAGCTGGTCTCGAACCCGGGAGCTCAAGCAATCCACCTGCCTCTGCCTCCCAGAGTGCTAGAATTACAGGCCTGAGCCACTGTGCCCAGCCTAATTCTTCCATTTTCTATAAACAAATCACTTTGACAACTGCTAGTAAATGGGATTTGGTACATTAAGGATTGTGGTGTTCCAGTCCCAGGAGATAATTTATGTAAGTTATAATAAGTAACTATATGAATGTTTGCCACTTTGTAATATCTGTTTAGGGAAAGCAGCAGCCCACACCTCAGAATCCCAAATTAGAAAACAAAAGTTGTAATTGGTTGTCATCACCATCAGTCATCTTAGACATAAAAGAGGCAGGCTGGCTGTCCTACTCACCTTTGCTCACCCAAAGTTGACCTTGGGGAAATTAGGAAAAGCCTCCGTTTCCTCAAGATACTTTATTATCATCAGAAGAGAAGACAAGTTTATTATCTCTACAAACTGTGAATGATGCCCCTAGAGTTGTGCAAGATATAATTCTCTCTAATGTCAAAGTGCTTGACCATGCTCAGACCCTTTATCTCTTTCCTACTAAGATTCATGGAGAAAAGGAATCTAGACTCTGTTCAGACCTTTGAGATGGTGTGACAGTTAAGGAAAAAAACCTCACCAACAGAGAGTTAAGAAATAGCCATGGATAAGGCTCCAATAGCCAAAAAGGCTGGACAACTGCCGAGGAGACACCTGTGTCTTGGTGTCTCCTTCACTTTACACTTAGGACTAAATGTGGAACCCCCATTTCCTATGCCTAGGTCCATTTCATGTGAATTCCTAGGCCTCAATTCCATGAATGGACTGTGTCCATTCATTGATACATTCATTCACTTTGCCCCAGCGGAAGGGACTGTGTTCGTTCATTGATACATTCATTCACCTTGCCCCCTGCGGAAGGGAATGAGTTCATTCCTTTCCGTGTAAGGAACCCATACACCTATATATACCCAGAGACCAAAAGCCTAAAGGGGGAGACGGGGAAAGACTGGGAGAGAAACGGAGAGAGCTTTTCTCTCCCCACTTGAGTTCTCTCTCTCTACCAGGAGCTTTAGTGTTCTCTGTATTCTTTTCTGTAAATAAATTCTGTCTTACCACTGGAAAAAAAAAAAGAAAAGGAAAAAAAAGAAAATGCCATGAAGGCTGTATTAAACAGTTTGATGAAAACATTTCAGATTGTATATGAAACCAGCACTTTGTACCCCTTGATTGCACTAATGTACACAGCTGTGATTTAATTAAAAAAATAAATAAAAAATAAATATTCAACGTGGGACAAATAAAAAAAAAAGAAATAGCCATGGATAATATTTAAATATTACTTAAAGTTACCTTGAGTACCAAAATAAAAGGTCTTTGATAAAATGTAGGTCTTGTAGAATTCTAAATCTTTCAATCACTGATTTATTTATTTGTTTATTTATGCATTTTAGAGACTGAGGCTCTCTCTGTTGCCCAGGCTAGAGTGTAGTGGTGCAATCATAGTTCACTGTAACCTTGATCCTGGGCTCAAAGAATCCACCTACCTCAGCCTGCCAACTAGCTGGGACTACAGGTGTGTGCCACCATTCTCAGACAATTTTCTAAAAAAATTTTGTATGGGCAGGGTCTTGCTATACTGCCCAGACTGGTCTCCAACTCCTGAGCACAAATGATCTTCCTACTTCAGTCTCCCAAAGTGCTGGGATTAAAGGCATGAGCCACTGCACCCAGCTGTCATTCACTGATTTATAAAAAGAGCCTACTTATTAATTTTGGACCTGTTGTCAGAGTATAGAATATAGTTGTATGACTATCAATGTGCTTCTTACTAGAAATAATCAAATATAAGGAAATACACCACTTCTAAGAGGTACTGATGATTTTGTGATTTTTTTTTTTTCGAAACAAGGTCTCACTCTGTCACACAGGCTAGAACACAATGGCATCATCATAGCTTACTGCAACCTCACACTCCTAGGCTCAGGCATTTTTCTTGCCTCAGCCTCCCTTATAACTGGGACTACAGGCACAAACCACCATATCCAGCTGTTTGTGGTATTTTAGGAGTTCATTGTGCTACTTGATGACTATTCTCCACAGAACTGTATAAATGTGGACAATATATCTGTATCTGATTATTTGATTAGAATTGGATTCCAACCCAATATATCTGTTTTGGAAAGATTGTGTCTTCTGTCTTCCTCTCCATGGCTAATTACCTTAAACAAATGAAAAACCTAACTCAGAGGATTGCTTGAGCTCAGGAGTTTGAGGTCGCAGTGACCTATGATTGCACCAGTGCACTCTAGCGTAGGCAAAGAAAGAGACTTTGTCTCAAAAATAAATAAATAAACATAAAAATAAAAAAAGCCTACATGAGAATCAAAGCTGGTATTTCACATTCCTTATGAAAAGTTTTTAAATAGTGCCATACTATAAATGTAAATCCCCACAATCCAAACATAAAGAATTTGAAAATATATATGTCATGGTCTTTATCTTCTACAGTTAAAATATAGTCAAGAATGTTTCGGTGCCCATAGCACGGTGGTTACGGCACCAGCCACATACGCTGAGACTGGCAGGTTCCAACCTGGCCTAGGCCAGCTAAACAACAATGACAACTGCAACAAAAAATAGCCGGGCATTGTGGTGAGCGCCTGTAGTCCTAGCTACTTGGGAGGCTGAGGCAACAGAATCGCTTAAGCCCAAGAGTTTGAGGTAGTTGTGAGATGGGATGCCACGGCACTCTACTGAGGGCAACATAATGAGACTCTGTCTCAAAAAAAAAAAAGGATATATATACATATATATATATTCAAGAAGGCTGGGCATGGTGGCTAATGCCTGTAATCCTAGCTAGCACTCTAGGAGGCTGAGGAGGGTGAATTGCCCGAGCTCATGGATTTGAGACCAGCCTGAGCAAAAGCAAGACCCCCATCTCTAAAAATAGCCAGGCATTGTGGCGGGCACCTGTAGTCCCAGCTACTTGGGAGGCTGAGGCAAAAGGATCACTTGTACCCAAGAGTTTCAGGTTGCTGTGAGCTATGATGCCATAGCACTCTACCAAGAGTGACAAAATGAGACTCTGTCTCAAAAAAAAAAAGTCAAGAAAATATACATATAGTCGAGAAAAATAATGATGCACGACCAAATAGAGAATAATAAAAGAGATTGTGTAAATGCTAAAAGATAAGGAAAGCTACTTTAAAGGAAATGGTAGAACAGTATACTTAAATGGAACTTATGGAAAGGACAAAGTTCAGATAGATGGGATAATATGTTCTAAGCAAGATTACACAGATAGTGCAAATAATTTATATTGTAGTCTATCAAAAATTAAGTTAAAATAACTAATCAATAATTATAATTAATTTCTGATTATTAAAATCATTAATAAGAAAAATAACAAAAAATAAAATAATGTTGTAGCAGAGTGTTTCATTTCACCAAACCTGCAGCTGGAATCACCCCAAAGTGGTGTCCAGGGAATGCCCCAAACCAGTCCAGACAAGGCTAGTTGGGATTCCAAAGAAAGAAGCACTAAACACCAGGGTGACCAATCCAAAGCATTTATCAGGGAAATTTACAGAGTGTTGCAACAATCCTCAAGACAGTCGGTGAGGGAAGAGAGGAATTCTACCTAAATATGTATGTAACAAGGGTGTCAGGATAAGGAGTTTATGGGGGAGGGGGTTAAGGAATTTGGCTCAGGGCTGTGGCCAGTTTCTTTCAGTGCTTTGGGCAACACCCTAGATATCCTTACCAGTTCTGGGAATGTTCAAGGCCTGAGTTTGGGTTCAAACATGCTGAGAAAAACCTACAGCTATCAGGCACTCTGTAATTTTTGGTCAGGATGCAAAAAGAAAGCAGAGGTGATGGGGAATCCTATACAGATGTTGGTGTTTCACCTACACCCCCTTTGTACTTTCTGTTCCATACCTGCTGAAAAAGTCCTTTGCAAGCACTTGAAAATTTTTACTTTAAGGACTATTTCTGGATCCCTACAGGGCAAGCCAGAAGTGCCAAGTAATTTCCACCACTGGACGCAGTCTTCAATCAACAACAAATGAGAACTAAAGGATAAATATATCAATTGTGGTAGGCTGAAAAATGTCTTCTGAATATATGATGCCCAGATCCCTGAAACCTATGAATAATATATTAAATGGAAAAAGGTGTGATTAAGTTCAGAATCATAAAATGGAGTGATTATCCAGGTAGGCAATTATATGTGTCCTTTTAAGAAATAGGCAGAGAGGTCCAGCCTCAGGCCTGTAATCCCAGCATTTCAGGAAGGTGAAGTGGGAGGATCCCTTGAACCCAGGAGTTCAAGATTACAGTGAGCTATGATTGTGCCATTGCACTGAAGCCTGGGTGACAGAATGAGACCCTATCACTAAAAAAGAAAAAGAGATAGGCGCGTGGACACAGACAGAAGAAAAGGTAAGTTGATGACAGAGGCAGATTGGAGTGATAGAGTGGTAGTCAAGGAATGCCGTCAGTCCTTGCCATCAGTCAGCAGAAAGGGGAAGAAACAAGGAAAAAAATGGTCTTGTAGAGCTGAGCCCAGGGCTGTAGATTTCAGACTTCTGGCTTCTAGAACTGTGTGAGGATAAATTTGTGCTGTCTTAAGCCACGAAGTTTGTGATAATTTGTTGCAACAGCTATAGAAAACAAATGCACCAGTATTTATATAAATAAATATACCAATCTCTTTGCTTCTCAGATGTAGGACAACTCTAAGCATCTTCTTCCTTGTCTCCCAAACATTGAGTCTCACCTACAGAGATAACCCACTCATCAGCACATTGTATTAGTGTCCTTCTCTTCCCAGTCTCACTTCCTCACCCTGCTCTCAGTGGTTTCTGGATTCACCTTCAGAATAAACCATTCCTCAAATCCTTATGTATGAGTTTCCAACAGCTGTCATAACCAAGTACCACAAATTAGGTGGCTTAAAATAATAGAAATTTATTCTCTTACAGTTCTGGAGACAAGAAGTCTGAAATCAAAGTGTTGACACAGCTCCCTTTTAGAGCTCTGAAGGAGAATCTTTTTCATGCCTCTACCCTTGCTTCTGGTGACAGCTGGCAATCCTTGGCATTCTTTGGCTTGTAGAAGCATCACTCTAATCTCTGCACCCATTTTACATAACATCCTCCCTGTATCTCTGTGTCTTCACATGGCCTTCTTTCCTCATATAAAAACACTGGTCAGGCTCGGCGCCTGTGGCTCAACGGGCTAAGGTGCCAGCCACGTACACCTGAGCTGGTGGGTTCAAATTCAGCCTGGGCCCGCCAAACAACAATGACGGCTGCAACCAAAAAATGGCTGGGCATTGCGATGGGCGCCTGTAGTCCCAGCTACTTGGGAGGCAGAGGCAGGAGAATCGCTTGAGCCCAGGAGTTGGAGGTTACTGTGAGCTGTGATGCCACAGCACTCTATCCAGAGTGACAGCTTAAGGCTCTGTCTCAAAAAAAAAAAAGACATGGTCATGTCCATCCTAATAACCTCATCTTAACTTCATTATATTTCCAAAGACCCTATTCATTACCAGGGGTTAGGATTTGATTTTATTTTACTTTTTTGAGACAGAGTCTCAAGCTGTCACCCTGGGTAGAGTGCCGTGGCGTCACAGCTTACAGCAACCTCAAACTCTCAGGCTTAAGCGATTATCTTACCTCAGCCTCCCAAGTAGCCGGTTATTTTTTGGTTGTAGTTGTCATTGTTGTTTGGTGGGCCCGGGGTGGATTCGAACCTACCAGCTCCAGTGTATGTGGCTGGCACCCTAGCCACTTAAACTACAGGCGCCGAGCCCAGGGGTTAGGATTTTAACATCCCTTTTTTTTGAAGGAGGATACAATTCAACCCATAGCACCTTGACTCAAGGTCTCAAGGTCAAATTAAGATAATGCCATACTTGCTAGGCAGGGGAGATACCATGATCACAGAAGTTGCCAGTCTAAGACAGCTATCATTTATTTAGGTACTTTTTATGTTTCCCTAAACGTAAATTATTTCATTTTACCGTAAGTAATCTTATGAGATAAATATTAGCTTCAATTAATTAATTTCTTTTTACTTAATGAATCAGATGATTAGTTAGTAAAGTATAACAAAGTCTATGTTTGCACCAGGTGTGAAATGTAATAAGATGCCAGTCCCATCAGTGGGAGTAGTTTTTCAGCAAAAGGGGTCAAATATCATTAGGTCTTTTCCAAATCTGCAATATTATAGATATGTGGACAATTAAAGAGAGATTTTACATAGTACTAGGTTTATAATACATGGTCTTTTCTATGTAAGATTTTTGTTGATAAACTAAAATATGACATTTCTTCTTTCTTTACTTACATGGACTGTTCAGACCTATTCTTTATTCATTAATTGCCTTTCAAAATCCCTAGGGAAGAAATAGATGCCATGCACAAAGTCAAGTACGGTTTCTGATAGTCCCTTGGGCAGCAAGAGTTCCTCACCCTCCTCTCTGTACCAGATGCTGTAAGGAGCTCTCTGTGAAAGAACGGTCTGTAAAACAAGAATGTATTGTCTCTAGGCCTCTATTCTAAAGCTGCTGAGAAGTATAGCTGAACAGGGAGACTGTCGTCTAAAATAGGAGATATAACAACATCTAAGATATAATGTATATCATCCTCACTTATTCTAACATTCTCTATCCACCTATCACCAAAGCTTAAGTCCTACTTCTGTTTTGTTTGTTTGTTTGTTTGTTTTGAGACAGGGTCTCAAGCTGTCACCCCCACTAGAGTGCTATGGAGTCATAGCTCACAGCAACCTCCAACTCGGGCTCAAGCGATCCTCTTGCCTCAGTTTTTCTATTTTTAGTAGAGACGGGGTCTCGCTTTTGCTCAGGCTAGTCTCGAACTGGTAAGCTCAAGCAATCCACCTGCCTCTGCCTCCCAGAGTGCTAGGATTACAGCCATGAGCCACCGCGTCTGGCCAAGTCCTACTTCTGGTTACAAATTTGGAAATACTTCTGCACATAGTCTTTCTTGATACAGTCAGTGCAAAAAAAATAATTTTGCACATAGGTTTATCCACATATACTCCAAAGACCTACTGGGTGGCATTTATTCTTCTGATTACTTTCCTACATTTTCTAAGCTAATGCTGATGATTGTACTTTAAATTCACTTGGGTGAATAAATGGATACATAAATAAAGTAAATGGGTATCTTTAAGATTAATGAGAAGTCTGAATGATCCAGAATATCTCCTCCAACATGTGTCACACCAAAAGAAGAAAAAGATCTACCTTAATGAATCTCTTGAACTCTTTAGGGGCAAATGAGTTCAAGAGTTTTTAATATCTTACATAAGAATTTTAACTCTAAGGGAAAAAAAGGAATTGATGGTTTCTGAGGGTGGCAAAAAATGGGAAGTAGAGGAAAGGAAGGAAGGAAGTGAAAGAGGCTCCAAAACATAATATAATACAGGGTGGCCATAAAGTTTGTGTGCAATTTAAACTAGCATGAAATTTATGACTTTATGGCCACCTTGTATAATGAATAACATATTGTGTCAGTTCAAGTATGTGTATGAGATGTGTGTTGCTGTTTAAGAGAAAAATTACCATAAAACTTAGCAACTTAAAACAATAATAAACATTTATTATTTCACACCATTTCTGTGGATCTGGATTTTAGAAGTGGCTTAGTGGGAGTGTTCTGGTTCTGGAGCCTGCAGTCTAGATGTTGGCCAAGGCTGCAGTCACCTGAAGACTTTACTGAGGCTCAAGGATTAATCTGCCAGAGGGCTCACTCATATGGCCATTGGCAAAAAGCTTCAGTTTCTCATTATGTGAACCTCTCCATGGGACTACTTGGGTGCTCATGACAAAGCATCTGGCTTCCCCCAGAGCACATTATCCAGGAGAGAAAAAGGGGAAAGCTCCAATACCTTTTAAGAAGTCATCATTTTTGCTATTCTGTTTGTTAGAAGGAATTCACTTAATCTAGACCACACTCAATAGTAGGATAACTAGACTTTACTGCTTGAAGGAAGGTGTATCAGAGAATTATGGACATATTTTATACCATAAAAGTTGGGTTCAGTGAACATTTATTGAGCATCTCTATTGGGATGTGGGTAGATGCTAGAGTTCAAACATATTTTCTTACTACTAAAGAAATACAAATTTTTATATAGGTAGACAAGAGCCAATTTTAGAATATAGGACATTATAGGGCCATAATAGGTTTAAAGCTAAAAGGATATGAAAGTGAAATTTAAATCAGGGACAGAATGAGGAACTAGTTTTATGCTGAGCAGAAGAGAGGTAAGTTTGCATTCCATATGGCTTCCTATTCATAAAACTTAGTAGGACCTGCACTGAAAGCTAAATATCAAAGTACAGAGATAGTTACTTATTCTGTCCTATAACCCCCAATACCTAGGGCAGTACTTTGTACCTAAGAAAAAAATCAGCCAATATTTACTGGTTTGTTGAGTTGAATTTAACTGATGAATTAAGATAAATCTGAAGTATAGACCCATGTGCCCCCATTGGATTGCTGTACCAGGAGTGTCCAACCTATGGCCTGCAAGTTGCATGCTGATTTTGTGAGGAATTTTTTTGCTTATCTGTGGTGTTGGATATCATGAAAATTATTCACAGATTAATTAATTAATTTAGCTAATCAGCTTTCTTTAGTGTGTGTGTGTATTTAATATGTGGTCCAAGAGGACTCTTATTCTTTCAATGTGTAACAGAGGAAAAAAAGGTTGGACACCCTTGTATGTAGACTTTAAGTACTATGATTCTCCTGGGTGTTTTCTCTTACTTTTTTCTTTGACTTGGTCAGCTCTTTATTCTAGAATTTAACATACTCATGGAGGCACAGACTTGAGTATCATGGACCAAACTCTGCCAGTGGAATAGTTTATTGGGTTAAAACTCTGTGGTGGGGAAGAGGGGGAGAGAAAGAAAGAGAGAGACTTTTAAATAGATTTTTCAGTGCCTTTAGGTGGGGCACGCTCAG
Organism: Perodicticus potto; assembly: GCA_963574655.1. Lineage (NCBI taxonomy): Eukaryota > Metazoa > Chordata > Mammalia > Primates > Lorisidae > Perodicticus > Perodicticus potto. Next base: position 321 of record CAUYRH010127451.1, on the reverse strand, counting down.
TGTGAATTTTCTAGTTCCCCACAGGCCCCACTATTTCCTGTTGTCTAATATCTGTCAGCCTCTTTAGTCCCTAGGCACTTGAGTGTGAGACCCATGCATCTAGATTTTAAATCTCAGGATAATACTATTATTATTATTTTTTATTTTTTAAATAATTTTATTAAATCATAATTGTGTACATTGGTGCAATCATGGGGCACAATGTGCTTACTTCATATACAATCAGAAATATTTTGACCATACTGTTAGAGATAGCCTTCATGGCATTTTCTTAATCACTATATGAAGACATTGATATTCTACATTTAATAAGTTTCACCA
>CAUYRH010127450.1:0-30022 GCA_963574655.1 Perodicticus potto | reverse complement strand
TGCATTTTCCAGTTATAGAGATCACTTGTGGTGAAGGGCCAATAGTGGTGTTCCTGGTTTGGGGGGTCAACTTCATCAGGGGGGCCCACTGCGTGAAGAGGCAGCACTGTGGAGTCTGCCGTCAGGTTGCGCTGGGCCCTACGGTGGGTGTGAGGTGGGCTCTGGAGGCCACCTCCCTGGATCTGGGGTTGGGGTGGCCTCGCTACCTGGCAGACTCTGAGGAACAAGTGCCCCCCACTATGAGGGTTGATAGGGAGGTGGGAAGAGCACTTCTGGATCAGTTCCTCCTTGGAGGACCAGGGGAGGGGCAGTGGGCTCAGAAGACTTCTCCTTTTTCTCCTTTAAGGCTAGGAGTTTGGCCACCTCTTTGCCTGAAGGAGGGAGAAGGGGTTTTAACCATGACGGTGGGTCCTCCACGAGGTCCTGCCAAGCAGTTATATATGGGATCTGGTCCCGGTGCCCAGTACCAGATCGATAGACTATATCTTTGAGCTGGAAAATAATGGGAAGGTGAAAAGTGCCATCCAGTGCCATCCAGTGGCTATTTATTCCTGCAAAAAGTCACAAATTTACTTTTAGACACATTAAAACCGCACTTCCCGGGTTTGTCATTGAAATCCTGGAAATGAGCCAAAGTTAAGGAGAGGTGGGTCGTCTGCTTCTGTCCCATGTTGCCCTCCAAATACAATAAAACACAGACAAAACAAATAACATACAAGATTCTCCAGAAACCAGAAGCCTACCCTCACGGGTTCTCAGGCCAGAAACCAGATGAGACAACGGTATAGCTCTGTTTGGCGGTCATGACTCGCCTTACCTCTTAACCAGATGGAACGTCTGGTCCTCTCAACCAGAGGCTGGGGATTTCCGCCCCTCATGGGGCATTCCTGTCAGAGATTCCATGTCCCGACTACAGATTCAACAATTGAGACTAACACAGAACAGGACAAGACAAATGCTGGCATGAACACACTCACTTCTGGAGCAGGTACTCAGTGATTTTGGGGCGATATCCCAGACGAGCCCCCAAATGTTGTGCCCAGCTCAAGGGATCCCCAACATAAATCACCAAGAGACTAAATCCGATGCAATAGCAAGAGGTTTTGTTTACAAGTCAGCCCAGGCTGGGAGTCTCTCACACCTGGCGCAGCAGGAAAATGGAGAAGCCCGCGGCCTGGAAAAGGAGGGGTTTTTAAGGGTACAGAAAGGAAAAAGGGAGGGGATGTGGGGTGAGCTGATAGAGGTCTAGGGGACTGACTAATACTTATCCTTAGCTAGTCTGAGAAGGAGCTGCTATCACTCAGGGCAGACACAAGGACGAGGGGCGGGGAAGGGAGTGAGTTACTTAACGCTTTCAGTATGCATGCTGCTGCAAAATGAAGGCTGAGGAACAAGATGGAGTTATTTTTAATAACATGGAGTCAGCTTTGTCTTTACAGGTGGTGGGTTCAAACCCGGCCCCAGAAAACTGCAACAAAAAATAGCTGGGCATTGTGGCAGGTGCCTATGGTCCCAGCTATACAGAAGACTGAGGCTAAGAGAATCGCCTAAGCCAAAGAGTTGGAGGTTGCTGTGAGCTGTGACGTCACAGCACTCTACTGAGGGCGACTAAATAAGACTCTGTCTCCTAAAAAAAAAAAAAAAAATAGCTGGGCATTGTGGCAGGCGCTTGTAGTCCCAGCTACTCAGGAAGCTGAGGCAAGATAATTGCTTGAACACAAGAGTTGGAGTTTGCTGTGAGCTATGATACCATGGTACTCAAGGCCGACAAAGTAAGAGTTTGTCTCCAAAAAAAAAAAGTAAGGGGGCAGTGCCTGTAGCTCAGTGGGTAGGGAGCCCACCACATACATTGATGCTGGCGGGCGTTGTGGCAGGTGCCTAAAGTTCCAGCTACTTGGGAGGCTGAGGCAAGAGAATCACTTAAACCCAAGAGTTTGCAGTTGCTATGAGCTATGACACAACAGCACTCTACAGAGGGCAACAGCTTGAGACTCTGTCTCAAAAAAAAAAAAAAAAGTAAAATAAAGAAAGAAATCAGGCTCGGTGCCTGTGGCTCAACGGGCTAAGGCGCCAGCCATGTACACCTGAGCTGGCAGGTTCGAATCCAGCCTGGGCCTGCCAAACATCAATGACAGCTGCAACCAAAAAATGGCCAGGCATTGTGGCAGGCGCCTGTAATCCCAGCTACTTGGGAGGTGGAGGCAGGAGACTTGCTTGAGCCCAGGAATTGGAGGTTGCTGTGAGCTGTGATGCCATGGCACGCTATCCAGGGTGACAGCTTGAGGCCCTGTCTCAAAAAAAAAGAAAGAAAGAAATCAGCTGGGTAAAAAGGAGCTTCCCAACTTAGTTCCAAACATTTTACTGATTTAGGTGAAGAAGACAGTTAAGGAATTAGAAGTGTAAAATAGGATTTCAAATGCCCCTGCCTTATTAGAAATCAAGATGTTCTTTAGTAGCTTCCAAGCCTCCCTCAACTCCAGAAATGTACATAATTCTCATTCCCTCTTGCCTTTGCCATTGTCTTGGCTGTGCCATGTTGTCTTGGTGGATTACATTACATTGAATAGGTGATGTGCTTTAATATTTCATAAGCCAATGGGTATTCAGTTATTGAAATATAATATATAGTTTCAGACCAGCCTGAGCAAGAGTGAGACCTCATCTATACTAAAAATAGAAAAATTAGTTGGATGTGGTGGCAGACACCTGTAGTCCCAGCTATGTGGGAGGCTGAGGCAAGAGGATCACTTTAGCCCAGGAATTTGAGGTTGCTGTGAGATAGGCTGAGGCCATAGTACTCTAGCCCAGGCTAGCATGAGACTCTGTCTCAAAATATAGTAATAATAAAAAAAAATATATATATACACACACACACATATATGATATAGAATTTAATGAAGCTGCCAGCTTTTTACCTTTCTTGTTAAATCTGAATTGCAGTTGGATATTTCTATAGTGGATCTCTCCTTAATTAAAGGAATCAGATACTCTTAATTAAAAAAATTGTTATCAGAGTTTAGTTGTTTTTTGTGAGACAGTTTCACTTTGTCACCCTTGGTAGAGTGCTGGCTGTGGCATCATAGCTCACAGCAACCTCAAACTCCTGGGCTCAAGCAATTCACTTGCTTCAGCCTCCTGAGTAGCTGGGACTACAGGTGCCCACCGCAACGCCCGGCTATTTTTTTAGAGACAGGGGTCTCACTCTTGTGAGGGTTGGTCTTGAACTCTGTGAGCTCAAACAATCCACCCACCTTGGCCTCCCAGAGTGTAGGATTACAGGCATGAGCCACGTCACCTGTCCCTCCCCGTGCCCTAGAGTTTGGTTCTTAAAAGCTAAGAATTATTTCAGAGGATTGACATACAAAACTTGCCAATTTTCTACTCTAGACCTCTTGAATTTCAATTTCTTTATCCCAAAAGGGATGATAATAATGGTAATCATCTCATAAGATTTCTGTGAGGACAATGTTCTTTGCAAACTTTAAAGTAGTATACAAGCATTATCTACTTGTTAGGTTTTTGTTTGTTTGTTTGTTTTTGCAGTTTTTGGCCGGGCTGGGTTTGAACCTGCCACCTCCGGTATATGGCTATCCGGTATATAATAGGCTGGCACCCTACTCCTTGAGCCACAAGCGCCAACATTGTTTTTTTGTTTTTTTTTTAATTTGCTGGTGGGAAGATATATATTAGAAGTTGAGAGATCCAGGTTCTGATCCTGGCTCTGCCCCTTCCTGGACACGTGACCTCAAGCAAGTAACTTTGTCTCTTACAGCCATAGTTTCATCATTTAGGAAATGTTGTAGGATTATGAATCCTTTTAGATGAAACAAGTTATGAAAAAAGCAATCCTGTCCAAACAGCAATGGGAGATGTTCCACTGGGGTAACTAGGAGATTATGTTTTGGGGACATGAAGAAATAAAACGGGAAGCCCCGAAACAAGGGCACTGATTTCTGGGATGAGGCAAGAGCACCCAGGTCTGGTTGTGAGCAGTCATCTGAGATAGGTGCGTATTGGCAGGGCACCTAGATATATGACCCACAAAAGTAAAAAAATAGTGCCACTGTGAAGCCATCATGCATTTGGTCAGAGTCATTATCCCATGAATAGCAGCATGGCCAGCTATGACTTTAAGATTACGCAAACAGTTGACTGGTCCTACAGACATGGTTGCATGGTGCCTACATACTTTCATGATGTAAAAACATCTATTCTTGGGACCAGGGGAAATAGAACAGGAAGGGCACCAAGATGGCCTCCCCTGGAGTCAGATTCCGTAGCCCTTAGGAAGATAATCTGGGATTTGATAGGAAGCAATTAGGAACTGTGGAAGTATTTAGCTCAGGATTCCTATCTCTGGAATCCCTATACTTGGGTCCATTCTATCCATAAGTCTTCCTGCCTCCATGGGTCGACAGACTCAAATCCAAGCAGTTTGCAAGATGCCTAAAAAATCTCAAATAAGCACAATCAAATCAGAATCACAGGCATCTGCAGGTTCTTAAATAAGGTTCTCAAGTCATGAAGTGGCCTGATGTTAGAGGAAGAGGAATGGGTTGAGAAGGAGGATCTCGACCTCAGGAATGGCTGGCATGTGGTAAATTTGTCCTTCAGGATGGACAGTATAAAGTCAGATGAGAACACGGTGGCTGCTTAGAAAAGGACTGACGGCCATCTGTTTTAGTCATCACCTGCTCCACATCAGGTGCCCCAGTGGAATTAGGCAGGAAAAGCCCCTCCAGACACATGTCTATCCCCACCAAAAAGGGACACCTCAGCTTCTTCCCTCTAGCTGGAGCCAAAAGCAGGCACTGCCAAATTTCTTCCCACGCTCCTTCTTCTCAACATGTCAGAGAGTCTCTAGTTTGGTTTATATAAAGCCCTCACTGACCTAAAAGATTGCCTCATAAAGCTGACAGCTGTCTACATTTTTTACACTTTTTCTTGCAGCTGTTTAATTGTAGGCAATGCCCTTAAGCTCTCTTGGCCTTTTTATGCTCCAGAGCATCTTCCTAAGGGCTACGGAGTCTGACTCCAGGGGAGGCCATCTTAGTGCTCTTCCTGTTCTATTTCCCTTGGTCCCGAGAATCGATGTTTTTACATCATATAAGTATATAGGCACCATGCAAGCATGTCTGTAGGACCGGTCAACTCCACTTTAACATGGAAGTGGTCATAGTACAGTCCTCATAGAGCTGTGGTGAGAACTAAATGAGACCGTGAATCTGAAGCCCTTAGGACAGGGGCCAGCTCGTAGGAAGGGCTCATAAATATTAGCTACTGCCCAAGTTCCTCTGCAGGAACTTGAAACCCTGCACAATGGGTAAGAAAACAGGGAAGTTATTAGTTTGTGGAACTGAAAAGTCCAGAGCAGGTCTGACTTCAGGTCCAGCTTGATTCAGGAACTCAAGTTGTTGAGGACCCAATGTCTCTCCATCTCTCAGCTCTCTTCCTCCTTGTTGGCTCCATTCTCAGACAGGCTGCTCCTCCCACAGAAGCAAGGTGGTCCAGCAGCAGCGGCCTCTACATCTTGTCTCAGTGCAGTAGCGGGGAGCACTAGTCCATTCTCCCACGAGCCCCAGTAAAAGCCTCCTCACACCTCACTGGCTCTGGACGGGTCACAGCACGACCAACCACTGGAGCCGGACAAATGTGAAGCAGATTCCTCAGGCTGCCTCTGGAATGGGGGGCAGCGTCAGCGCTAAATCTCGCAGATTGAGAATGCAGTAAGGGAATGCAGTGAGGGTCATCTCCCAGAGGGACAGCAGTGTTACCAAGAAGAGAGCAAATGGCTGCTAAGTGGAGGGTTACAGGTGTATCCACGGCACCACGGCACTCATCCAGTTTAAGGAGCAAAAGGATTTCTTTAACTTCTGTTGGTTACCAACTGACCAGCTAAGGAGAGATGTGTGTCTTCCTCCCACAGACTTGTCACTGGCATGTATGGCCTCAAAGAGCTCATATGCAATCATGTCTAAGTGTTAAGAGGATGGTTAGGAGGATAGTTCAAAAACTATCAGGATGCTGAGCAATCAGCCAGAACTTGAAGAATTTCGTGAACTTCAATAACACTTTTGATAAACCTGTCAATTAGCAAAAAATAAGTCCAACAGACTCATATGAGGCTATTTCCTATTATTGTCCGGGGAAAATGTACATTCCTTGAGAATGGAGTCACTTCCTCATCCTCTTCCCAGACCCCTGCCCTTCCTCTTCCTTCTGTAGTAGACATGATCCCTGCTGCAAGCCGTGTGCTGCTGTCACTGGCATCAGCTTGCTTCCAACTGTGTGGAATGACTGTGGGCTTGTGTGCTGCACACCTAACATAGGTGCCGGATGGGTGCTGCTCTCAGTAAGCCTCACATTGATCCATGTCACAGGAGAGGGTCCTGTGACTTCTCGTTGTCCCTATCTTTGTCTGCCCCTCCTCACGGGACCCTTGGAGACAGTCAGCCTTCTGCTCTGACTCAGGGCTATTCCATCTGCTTCGCCTGTGTTCCCTGAGATTGACCTGCCTCCTGGTTCCTCTGCCCCTGCCTGAATCCTTCCCACCTAGCACTACACTTTCTTCTCTCTGACTCCCCTTGAAAGGCTGTCCTCACAAGCCTGTGCTGCCAGCTGGATTCTTCCACTCCACAGATGCTCCCTACCGAGCGTCTATGAACCCCGTGCAGGGCTAGGCTCTCAGATGTAGGTCAGCCCCTACAGAGTCCTGATCTGCCCAGGAATGAATTTTTCCATTTTGACTCAACCACAGCTGAGCAAAACCATTTTTCCCCACGTTTCCCTCAACATAGCACCCAAACCCTCTGCCCTAACCCTCAGATGATGTCTGCCTAAAATATCATTCTGTCTATTGAGGGGTCATCTTAGGTTTCAAGACCCCAGAGGTCCCCACCTCTTTTCGAGATCTTTAACACCCTCTGGTTCTGAGACCTCTCTAATGAGAGCTCCTATGTGGTGTTCACAGGTGACTGCTGGCTGCTGGCAGCCATCGCCTCTCTCACCTTGAATGAAGAAGTCCTGGCTCGAGTGGTCCCCATAAACCAGAGCTTCCAAGAGAACTATGCAGGGATCTTCCACTTCCAGGTAACTCAGTGGTTGGTTCAGGCTCCTCCTCAGCAGGTCCTGGGAGCTAGGAACAGCCCCCTGGCTTGGCTGGGTTCCCTGGTCCTTGGAGTTGGGAGACTCCCAAGACCAGTGTTGTTCTTCAGGGGACATTGAGAGAGAGCAGGAAGCTCCTTGGGACCCTGCCCGCGTGGCATGCAAGAGGGAGGTAGAGTAGGGTGTTCGGAAGTAATTTGCAAGTTTAAAAAAAACTTTATTATTTGAGTTTTGAGACAAAATGTTAAGGTTCGCCTCCTTTTATACTGGAAAGTGAGAAATAATATTTTTAAAAGACTAAGGTGCAGGGCAAACTACTAAAGAGGTGGGTGTGGATTTGGAGGGATGAACAAGTGCCTCCACCATCTTCGGTTTCTGAGCGAGGACCCACCTGTGGCAGGAGAGTTACATGAGGCATCATCTCGGAGGACGAGCTCATGGAAGCTGGGCCAAGGGGCCAGCATGGGGGATGGGGAGCCAGGTGCAGCTGGGACTCTGCGTCCAGCTCCTCTTCCAGCCCGTCCCATACCACCCCTCTGTCTTATCCCGCAGTTCTGGCAGTACGGTGAGTGGGTAGAGGTGGTAGTGGATGACAGGCTGCCCACCAAGGATGGGGAGCTGCTGTTTGTGCATTCGGCTGAGGGAAGTGAGTTCTGGAGCGCCCTGCTGGAGAAGGCCTACGCCAAGTAAGTGGCTATCCCCAACCCACCCCCACTCGCCATGGGCTGCCCCTACTGCCCTGGATTCAGGAAAAACAGGAACCATTCAAGGACTCCTTTGAGTAGAAGTCCTATTCTACAGGACTGTTTTGGTTAAAATTGGGCTCTGAGTTCAAGGAGATCATTACACACTGATAATGGCAGCTAATACGATTTTTAAGCAAGTACACAGGAACAAGTCCTGGCGCGGACTGTGCGGGCTTGAGAAGGAGCTCTGCTTCCTCGGCCAGACATAGTTTACATTTTTATCAACTCCAAGAAGTTTTTGCCAGTGACAAAACTACACATTGCAGTGGTAGGAAAATTGTGAGTACTTGCCCTGAATATATCGTATTGCTAATTAGAAATGGTTTCCCCATCTCCCAGCTGCTTCCCACCTGGGTTGCCCAGAGGTGAGTTTCTCTAGTGCCCAGGGCTGCCCCTCTCAGCAGGAAGCCCCAAGCCAGCCCTGCTCCACAATGGCCTTGCGTTGGCCATGCTGCCTGGTTCCCTCCGTGAAATTGACTCCACTTCAAGGCAGCAAGTGGATTTCTGTTCCTTACAGTCCCATACCAGGAAGGAGGGGGTCATGTGTACATATCTGGGGTCTGAGTGATGCTTCTAAGGACTCCAGCATCAGTAACCAGGAGCTAAATGCCCTTGCCAACACAGGGCTGGTTTCTCAGGGAAAACACTTGTTTTTTTTTTTTAGAGACAGTCTCACTATGTCACCCTCGGTAGAGTGCCGTGGAATCACAGCTCACAACAACCTCCAACTCCTGGGCTTAGGCGATTCTTTTGCCTCAGCTTCCAGAGTAGCTGGGACTACAGGCGCCCGCCACAATGCCTGGCTATTTTTTGTTGTTGTTGCAGTTTGGCCGGGGCTGGGTTCAAACCCGCCACCCTCGGTATATGGGGCTGGCGCCCTACTCACTGAGCCACAGGCGCTGCTCAACACTTTTTTTTTTGAGACAAGGTCTCCCTCTGTCACTGAGGCTGAAGTGCCATGGCATCGTCACAGCTCACTGCACCTTCAAACTATTGGGCTCAAATGAGCCTCCTGCCGCAGCCTCCTAAGAAGGTGGGACTACAGGAATGCGCTGAACTGCTTTTGCTATTGTTTCTTTTCTTCAAGCTATAAATGCCAAACAGCCAATTAGTAGACCTCCCTTTTCCTGTCGGGATGTAGAGAGAATCAACCAGGGAGGTTGGTCTAGATAAATCACTAAGGCCATTCCAACTCTTAAGGTTCTATGAAATTTTTTTTTTAAACATCACAGAGTACCAGGGAAATGGTAACTGTGGACATGATTCCTTGCCTTTGTGGGCACCCCGAGTTGGGTACGAAGGCAAGGAAAATGCGAGCAGAGGGCTCCTGGAGCAGCAAATGAAGGGGGCATCAGGAGGTGGGTGGTGGTACTTGAAAGGTAACACAGCATCACCTTCTCGTGTAGGATCAATGGATGTTATGAAGCGCTCTCAGGGGGTGCTACCACTGAGGGCTTCGAAGACTTCACTGGAGGCATTGCAGAGTGGTATGAGTTGAAGAAAGCCCCTGCCAACCTGTTCAAGATCATCCAGAAGGCTCTGCAAAAAGGCTCTCTCCTTGGCTGCTCCATCGATGTAAGGCCCACACTCCCCCAGGCTGCTGAAGGGGGCCCCCAAAGTGCCCAAGAAAACCCACCAGCCCATTTACAACATAATGCACCCCTTGTTCATGGGGGGCCAATGGAAAATTTCCCTTCCAAGTAGATAGGAGAAAAGGCATACGAATTTATGAGCAGGTGCCAGGGTGTGGTAGGGAAGGGTCAGAGTGACCATTCCCCCACACTATGCTGTATGATGGTTATAGACTGTTTTGTTTCTAAGAGTACCGTGGCATCACAGCTCACAGCAACCTCAAACTTTGGGCTTAAGCAGTTCTCTTACTTTAGCCTCCCAAGTAGCTGGGACAACAGGCGCCCTCCACAACGCCCAGCTATTTTGTTGTTGTTGTTGTAGTAATAGTTGTCATTGTTGTCCAGCAGGCCCAGGCCAGGTTTGAACGCTCCTGCCCTGGTGTATGTGGCCAACACCCTAGTGTCTGAGCTACAGGCACCAAGCCAGACTTTTTTTTTGAGACAGTCTCACAGACTTTTTTTTTTTTTTTTGAGACAGTCTCACTTTGTCACATCCTTGGTAAAGTGCCATGGTGTCATAGCTCACAGCAACCTCAAACTCTTGGGCTTAAGCGATTCTCTTGACTTAGCCTCCCTAGTAGCTGGGACTATAGGTACCACCCGGCTATTTTTAGAGATGAGGTCTTGCTCTGGCTCAGGCTGGTCTCCAACCTGTGAGCTCAGGCAGTCACCCACCTCGGCCTCCCAAGTGCTGGGATTAAGGTGTGTGCCCAGCTATAGACTTTCTTCTTAGGGTAAAGGGAGATGGGAAGTGTGGAAGATTTTAGGGAGGCAGTAAATGATTTTTAGAATTCGATGGGTTTGAAGAGAGTACAATGGCCTGAGACAAAGTCCTTTAGGCCTGCAGAGCAAGATAATGAATGGTTTGTGACAAGAGGCTCTTCAGGTGGGTTGGCAGGCTTCAGTCTTTCCTCCTGGGATATCAGTTCAGTTAATGAAAAGTCAAGGAGGGCCCCAGGTAATTGTTTTTTTTCTTTGGTGGGTTGGGGCTTCAGGCAGATAAGATTTCAGAGAGCAACTTCATCTTGTGCTTGGGAAGGATGCAGGAGGGGGGTTATGAGGGAAGGGAAGAGAGACCTGGAGAGGTTTCTTCTTCAATTCAGCATGTCACAGCACCATAGTTTGGGGTGCCGGTTTCTGGGCACCAACATCTAACAAACTGCTATCACCTGGAGGCCAGGGGGTGTCAGCCTATCTGGGTGCAGTGGATGGGGTGGTGGTACCTTCAGTCTCCCCTCCCCAGCCCATTTCCCATTCTCTGCCTGCACTGAACCACCGTCCCCCACCCTCAGACCTTGGGTCCCCTGAGAACCCCTGCCCCCTGTGATCCTGACACCTTCCCTCCACCTGCAGAGCTGGGCAGCCTCCCCTGCAACCTGCTCCAGGGGGCCTGCAGGAGATTTCCCTTTTTCTCATAATAGCCTTGCTGGCAAACCTCAGCTGGAGAGGGGAGGTGGGAGCAATGTACAGTCCTCAGGAGCCTGAGGGCAAAGATTGAGTCCAGCTCCACAGCCAGATGTGGGTCTCTGCTGGGGCAGAGATAGGAAGCTCTGGCTCAAGGGGTCAAAATCTATCCGGCTCTGTAGGCAGGAATTCTGAGGCAGGAGACTTTCCGCTGTCAGCCCTTTCCCGTTTACAGGCTCCCTCAGAACAGATGGGGGACAAGAGCAAATTCTGAACTCAGGCAGGAACAAAAAGCCCAGCCTGGTATAAATTCTGCAGCTGGACTGCGCCTGGCCTCCGAGCATGAGTGGGTGGAGAGGGTCCTCAAGTGTCCGGTGTCAGCCCGCACCCTGCCATCGAGGTCCCCCAATGTCCCGGTCTCCGCGGGGTGCCCTTTCCGCAGCGCGGACACTGCGTTTGCTCGTGGATGCCCTCGCTGGCTCTCCCAGAGGGTTTCACCTCTTATCGGGTTATTCTTGGAGCCTCTGCCTCGGCACAACCGCAGTGGGAATCCTCTGGGCGGTAGAAAACCCGGCTCTGCCCCTGCCCGGGTGCGCCCCGGGTCCGCCCCGCGTCCCGGTGGGGCCGTGGGACCCCAGTGAGGGAGCGGAGGGAGCGGCGCGCCGGCTGGGCTGATTGTCCCTGTTTCAGATCACCAGCGCCGCGGACTCAGAGGCCATCACGTTCCAGAAGCTGGTGAAGGGGCACGCGTACTCGGTCACCGGAGCAGAGGAGGTAATGGCCCGGCGCAGCTGAGCGGGGTCCTGCTCCTCCCAGCACGGCGTGACCCAGCCCGGAGCGCGCACCGACCCCCCGCGGATGGAGAAGGAAGGGCCGGCGCCGCCCTGCCCCCTGGCGGCCGCAGTGCATCTTGCTCCCGAGTCGGCTAAGAATAGCAAAGCAACGCTTTGCTTCTGGAGAGAGTTTTGTACTCTATAAGGCTCTTTCACATTTGATTTCACAAAAGCATTCGTGCTCATAGTCAAATCTGACTGCCACTGAACAGCTGTGTGGCCTGGACAAGTTACTCGAAGTCTCTGTCCCTTAGTTACCTTACTTTTAAAACGGAAATGACAAAATCCATTGTAAGGGTGTGGTGGTTCAATCAAATGAGAGTGTATAAGTGCTCATGAGGACTGCCTGACACATCCTGTGTAAGTAGGAGCTGCCTTTGCTGTTGTTATATAAATATTGCCAAGCAACCCAAGTTCACTGTTATAAAACTCAGACTAGGCCCTAGTCCTCTAACATGTCAAGTGTTTGTTTCTTTTTTTAGAGACAGAGACTCACTTTGTCCCCCTCGGTAGAGTGCTGTGGCATCACAGCTCACAGCAACCTCTAACTCTTGGGCTCAGGCGATTCTCTTACCTCAGCCTCCCGAGTAGCTGGAACTACAGGCGCCCGCCACAACACCCAGCTAATTTTGTTGCAGTTTGGCCAGGGCTGGGTTTGAACCCACCACCCTCAGTATATGGGGCCAGTGCCCTACTCACTGAGCCACTTGAGCACCACCCTCAAGTGTTGTTTTTTTTTAAACTCTTCCCCCCACCACACATCTTTTTTATTTTCTTTTTTATTTATTTTGAGACAGAGTCTCACTTTGTCGTCCTTGGTAGAGTGCTGTAGTGTCACAGCTCACAGCAACCTAAAACTCTTGGGCTCAAGTGATTCTCTTGCCTCAGCCTCCTGAATAGCTGGGACTACAGGCACCCACCACAGTGCCCAGCTAGTTTTAGGGACAAGGGTCTCGTTCCTGCTCAGGCTGGTCTTGAACCCATAACCTCAGGCAATCCACCTGCCTTAGCTTCCCTAGGCATGAGCCACACGGCCACACACATCTTTTTATTTTAAAATTTGTCAAGCCTACAGAAAAGTTGAAAAAACAGTACCAAAAATATCCAAATACTACTCACCTAGATTCAACAATGGTTAACATTTTGCCACATCTGGCTTGGTGCCTGTCGCTCAGTGGCTAGGGCGCTGGCCATATACACCTGGGCAGGCAGGTTCGAATCCAGCCTGGGCTTGCCAAACAATAACTACAACTACAACAAAAAAATAGCCAGGCGTTGTAGTGGCACCTGTAGTCCCAGCTACTTGGGAGGCTGAGGCAAGAGAATCGCTTAAGCCCAAGAGTTTGAGGTTGCTGTGAGCTGTGATGCCACTGCATTCTACTGAGGACAACATAGTGAGACGCTGTCTCAAACAAAAAGACAAAAATTTTGCCACATCTGCTTGATCTATGTATGTGGGTGGGTTTTTGTTGTCATTGTTGTTTTTTTTTCTTTTTTTTTGAGCCATTTGAAAGTAAGTTGCAAACATGGTGACACTTCACTCCTATGTACTTCACTATTTGTCTCTCACAGAGAAGAACATTTCACTTACATAATCCCACTACGATTACCATGCCCAAGAAAAACATTAATTTAATAGCATCACATAATACAAAATTCATATTTACATTTTCTCTGTTGCCCAAAATGTCATTTTCCATGTTCCACTCCGCCCCACCAAGACTCCACCAAGAGGCGCACACTACACTTGCCTGTTACCCACCAGTGTTACTCCAACGAGTAGTAACGGAGGGACATCCTATTCCAGTCAGTTAAGCTGAGTTTCAGAGCAAAAGTGTCAGCACAGATGCTAGGATAAGCTGTGTTCATGGCCCAGGCTCATGATAAAGGTTAAAGGGCACCCTTTTCTAAGAAGGGAATCACGGGAACTTTAATTCCCATTTTCCAAAGCTGGGCAGTAGTGAAGATCTGGGGTCAGATCCTCACCGCTTGGCTCATGCTCAAGGCAGTGTTGGGCCCCAGGTACTTCTCGGCCTGGCTTGACTCAGCCTCTCCCCCTACAGGTTGAAAGTAATGGAAGCCTGCAGAAACTGATCCGCATCCGCAATCCCTGGGGAGAAGTGGAGTGGACAGGGAGGTGGAATGACAAGTGAGGAGGGCGTGCAGGGGTGGGCAAGTTGGGTGGGGGTGTATTCTGCTGTGAGGCCCCGTGTGCTATGCTGATAAAAAAAAGTCCCTGAAAGGTCTTTCAACCAGGACACTACTTCCAGCAGTCTGGGGGCTATTTTACTAGGCTGGGGCTCACTCCCGTGTTCACTTCTTTTACTACGTCCTGGTTCAGACCCTCCCAGGTCAAACTCATCCTTCTATTGGGCCTTTGGGGAAAACAATGCACCCCCACACACACACACACACACACACAGGCACTTCTTCTCTTTCAAGGGTGTGAATTTATGCCAAGGATCAGAGAACCATCCCTCTGTTGATTTCTAGGGCGTACTGGTAGGCTACTTGGACACTCAGTTATCTGGGTAAACACTTGTTTGAGCATCTCCCATGGGTTCCTTCCTGCCCCTTTGCAACTCAGCGCCTGCAGTTCTGCTGCCCTCCCCCTGGCCTCTTTCCAAGCAACCTTGGCCATGGCAGAGAGACACCTGCCAAGGCTTCCTCCCAGGTCAGCTGCAGAGGCCTAGACAAACAGTTTCTCATCAGATCTTCAGTTGCCCCTAAATGAGCTGCCAGGCCCATCTCTATATGGGCAACTGATGCTAACTTCTCTCTCTGATGGGCTGTCTTCCTTTTCCTGCCTCGTCTGCGGCACCGTGGTTCAGGATAACTCACCCTCTCACTTTGGCATCATAGTTGCATCTATATAGTGTTCTGCACTCTTTGACGTGCTGTAAGAGTATTTAAGTGCAGCTTTTAGCCAGATGTGAGTTACTTTTCCTGCTTTCTGGAGTCTGGCACTCAGAGATGAAAACTGATGTCCCTGTTCCTCCACATTGGGAAGATTTGGGAAGTCATTGTCACACACCCGTTTACTCCATCGTTACTTTGTTTTCCAGCTGCCCTAACTGGAACACTGTAGACCCAGAGGTGAAGGAAAGGCTGACCAGACGGCATGAAGATGGGGAATTCTGGTGAGATTACTCATGCCTTCAGCAAAAGATGTACCTGCCTCAGTGTTTTTTTGTTTTTGTTTTTTGTTTTTCTTTGAGACAGAGTCTCACTTTGTCGCCCTCGGTAGAGTGTCGTGGTGTCACAGCTCACAGCAATCTCAAACTCTTGGGCTTAAATGATTCTCTCGCTCAGCCTCCCAAATAGCTGGGACTACAGGCGCCCGCCACAACAACTGGCTGGTTTTTTGTTGTTGTCGTTGTTTAGCAGGTCCGGCCATATCGAACCGCCAGCCCCCAGGTATATGGCCAGTGCCCTAACTGCTGCGCTACAGGTGCCAACCCAAGCCTCAACATTCTTTATTAGAAAATTGTGGGCGGTGCCTGTGGCTCTGTGGGTAGGGTGCCAGCCGCATATAGCGAGGGTGGCAGGTTCGAACCCAGCCCCAGCCAAACTGCAACAAAAAAAGGCCGGGCATTGTAGGGGGTGCCTGTGGTCCCAGCTACTCAGGAGGCTGAGGCAAGAGAATCACCTAAGCCCAGGAGTTGGAGGTTGCTGTGAGCTGTGATGCCACGGCATTCTACAGAGGGTGATAAAGTGAGACTCTATCTCTAAAAAGAAAAGAAAAGAAAATTGCTAATAGGAGTGTCTGCTGGAAGTAAGTTTATCATATCAAGAGCACAGAGGCATGGGATCCCGGCTTTGTGGTTTTAAATTCACTATAAGACCTTGAACTTTAAAAATTCTTAAACCTCTTCAATTTGTCCATCTCAACCATGAGGTTTATAAGCTGAGCAGCTTCTGAAAAAGGATCAGAAGAATTCTTTCAGTAATGTTGAGGTCCCAAGAGCAAACAAAAGGAAGGGTAGGGCTTTTCTCACCACTAGTTCTGGAGAATCGCCCCGTCCCTTAGTGAGAAGCATCCATGTGTCTGTGCCACTCAGGACCACTGACATCTGTACACAACACACACTTTAACTCCGGTGCCTGTGTATTGCCTTACTTTGATATTCATGGCTCCCATTTTTAAGGTAAGAGTTCTGAGCTTCAGAGAGGTTTAAGTAACCTGCTCAAAGCCAGCCAGCTACAAAGTGGCAGTGCTGGGACTGGAATTTGGGACTGCTCATTCTGGACCTGGTGCCCACCCACTGGGCCCCAAGGAGTTGCTGTGCCTGGCCTTGACTGGCTCCCAGTCCGGTGTAGGCCTACCAGTATGTCCTCTTGTAATCTGGAACATCTATATCTCTGCTTTTGCCAGGATGTCTTACAGTGACTTCCTGAGGCACTATTCCCGCCTGGAGATCTGCAACCTCACCCCAGATACCCTCACCAGCGACACCTACAAGAGATGGAAACTCACCAAGATGGATGGGAGCTGGAGGCGGGGCTCCACAGCAGGAGGCTGCAGGAACTACCCGAGTAAGGGCTGCTGCCACATGGGGCCACCAGAGGCCAGAGCACCCTGCACCCCACCTGATGTGCAGCACCCCAGTCTGGCAGCCCTGGGGAAGCAGCTGCTACTCACTGGGACGCTCTCTGTCTTCCTTCTCCCTGAGCCTGGTCTCAACACTCTTCTCTATTTTCTCAGCCCCATTACCTCCTGCATTCATTTGCTGCTTTACCCAGGCAGCATCCAAGACTTGTTATTTCTGTGACTCCATGATTCCTTGGCAGCCACCATGACTTTATATCATGCCCACAGAGGCTGTGATCAATCCCACTTTATACCCATGAGCTACTTCATCCACCCTGCACCAAACCCAGGCACCTGAGCCTGCCAGGGAACCTTACCCACTGCACCCACTGGGGTCTCTGCAACCTTCTCGTGTGTTCACTCAGCAAGTGCAGACTGTAACCTGCTCGGATGTGGTGAGGACTTCTCCTCTGGACAGTGTTTGCTGATTCTTTTGTCTTGATGACTCAGTCCATCAGAAGTTGTCTAATCATGATGACATCTGCCAATTATAGAGCAGACATCAGGTGCTAGGAACTGTCCTGAGTGCTTTATATATGGTTGAGCATCCCCAGTCTGAAAGTCCAAAATCTAAAATGCCTTGAAATCTACAACTTTTTTTTTTTCTTTTCAGTTTTTGGCTGGGGATGGGTTTGAACCCACCACCTCTGGTATATGGGGCTCACACCCTACTCCTTGAGCCACAGTCGCTGCCCTGAAATCTAAAACTTTTTAGCTACAGTATGACACTATAACTGCAAACTTCTATACCTGATGTCATATGACAGGTCACAGTCAAAACCTTATTTCATGAACAAAATTATTTTTTTTTTATTTTTTATTTTTTGAGACAGAGCCTCAAGCTGTCACCCTGGATAGAGTGCTGTAGCATCACAGCTCACAGCAACCTCCAATTCCTGGCCTCAAGTGAGTCTCCTGTCTCTGCCTCCCAAGTAGCTGGGACTACAGGCGCCCGCCACAATGCCCGGCCATTTTTTGGTTGCAGCCATCATTGTTGTTTGGCGGGCCCGGGCTGGACTCAAACCAGCCAGCTCAGGTGTACGTGGCTGGCATCTTAGCCTGTTGAGCCACAGGTGCCGAGCCCATGCACAAAATTACTAAAAATATTATATATAAAATTATAATACTCTCAGGCTGTGTGTATAAGGTGTATATGAAACATAAATGAATTTCACATGTAGACTTGAGGTCCATCCCCAAGAGGTCTCATTATATTTATGCAAATATTCAAAAATTTGAAACACTTTTGGCCCCAGGATTTTGGACAAGGATACTCAACCTGAAGACTATTTCATTTAATCTTCCCAACAGAATTCATCTTGAAAATGAGGGGACTGAGCCTTGGCAAGGTTAAGTGGCTTGCTGGGATTTGAGCCCTGGCAGTCTACTATGGAGTCACTCTATGGTCCTGTTTTGACTCTGTTAGAGATGAGGAGGCTGAGGCTCTAGTGGCATACCAGGAGCACAGAGCAAGGAGTCACACTAGGACTAGCTTCCTGGCACCTATATAGTTCTACTGCTCTACCTCAACCATGTAGCACCTGCGTGGTGGTTCCAGAGGGGCCCTAGTAGGACGCTACAATTGCAAAGACCTCTGCTCCCCACAAAAAATACCCCTCCTAGATCAGGGGTTGGCAAACTCTCTGAAGGGCCAGGTAATAAACACATTTGTCCTTATGGGCCATTCAGACTCTATGGCATCTACTCCGCTCTACTGCTGTAGCCAAAGGCAACCATAGTTAAGCAAGGCTATTTCAGTAAAACTTTATTTGCAAAACCAGGCAGCAGCTTGAGGGGCTGTAACTGCCAACCCCTACCCAAGATGATGCCTTTAATCCCACAGTTAGGAGTCTTAACCCATTAGGGAAATATGAATCCTTCCTGTAAATGGGTTTTGGGAGTGAGAAGGGGAGAGATACCTTGGGGTAGGTGAGGGGACAGGCCTGAGTGGACACAGGACACAGAACAAGAAGGTGGATTTGTGCACAGGATGTCCTGGCCTGTAGGGCTGGCCGCTCTGTAGGGAGAAGACGTGTGCATCCCATCAGGCAGGCCAGTTGGGCCCATCCCACACCTGTACATTAGAGCCCAGGGAGGGAAAGTTGCTAACTTAGGGCTCCGTCAGATTTAGACACGGCAGGCCACCTCCCTGTGCGCAGCCCACCACCAGTAGGCCCCCCCTGCCCTGGTTCTCTGCTCCCACCTCTCCTGCCGTCTCTGACCCTCTCTCCTCACCTTCGTCCCTCTCCCTGAGCCCCAGGCTGCCCCAGGCTCTCCCCGTCTCCCCGCCCCAGGCATGCCTGTGTAGAGCTGAGCCCCTCTGCCCCTCTCTGCTGCAGACACATTCTGGATGAACCCTCAATACCTAATCAAGCTGGAAGAGGAAGATGAGGACCAGGAGGACGGAGAGAGTGGCTGCACCTTCCTGGTGGGGCTCATCCAGAAGCACCGACGGCGGCAGAGGAAGATGGGCGAAGACATGCACACCATTGGCTTCGGCATCTACGAGGTGAGGGCAGAGCAGAGTGGAGTGCCCACTCCCCTTCCCCGGGACGGGGGCAGCCCCCACAGCCAGCCTCCTGGGAGCTGCACTCTCGGGGGGGCCCCCACATCCTGCTCCTGTCCTCCAGGCCTGGCATTCTGATTGGCCCACCAACTCCAAAGAACAGACTATACCAGACACAGCAGGGCCTACTGAGGGGGCAGAACTGGGTTGATGGTCCCTGTTGGCCTGGATGGGGGGAGCTCAGGGACAGGGGAACAATTGGTCATCATGCTCTCCCCAGGGCTCTGCTGGCTGAAGCCCAGTTCCCTACACTCCCACCACCCACATGTCTATCTGTCATTCCAAGCCCTGCTCAGCTGAGGCTGGCTGCCTTTTCTCCCCCTTCAGGCTGGAGCTTGGCCTGGGGCACCTTGAACTCAGCAGGCATGCTGGACCTCTGGGCCCTCCCCATCCCTTTCTGCAGCACAGAACTTTTCAAGGCCTTGGGTTAGTAGTGGGAAAAGAGAGCGATGAGACAGACTATAGGGTAGCTGGATTGGGGGTGAATTTGGTCTAAGGGGCAGAACCCAGGGATGTGCTGGAGCTGCCTGCTCAGGGCCCCCAAAGCTGAATGCCCATCTCCTCTCTCGGCCCCAGGTTCCGTGAGAGTGTACTGGTAGCTTGAAAATAGCTGTGGAGGGGAGTGTTTACCCATGGAAAATGGCAAGACTACAAAGCAGGTTTTCAACATACTTCAAGAGACAGTTTCCTGGGCCAGGCATGGCAGCTTACACCTGCAATCCTAGCACTCTGGGAGGCCAAGGAGGGTGAATTACTTGAGCTCAAAGAGTTTGAGATCCCATCTCTACTACAAATAGAAAAACTAGCCAGGGATGGTGGTACTCACCTGTAGTCCCAGCTACTTGGGAGGCTGAGGCAAGAGGATCGCTTAAGCCCTAGAATTTGAGGTTACTGCGAGCTATGATGATGACATGGCACTCTCTACCCAGGGTGATAGAGTTAGTAAAAAAGTAAGTTTAGGCTTGGCGCCCAAGGCACAGTGGTTATGGCGCCAGCCACATACACTGAGGCTGGCGGGTCTGAACCCTGCCTGGGCCAGTTAAACAGTAATGACAACTGTAACAAAAAATAGCCAGGCATTGTGGTGGGTGCCTATAGTCCCAGCTACTTGGGAGGCTGAGGCAAGAGAATCACTTAAGCCCAAGAGTTTGAAGTTGCTGTGAGCTGTGATGCCACGGCACTCTACCGAGGGCGACATAATGAGATTCTGTCTCCAAAAAAAAAGTAACTTAATTAAAAAAAAAAAAAGAGAGCCAGTTTCCCAGCAAACCACAGGGAGAACCCAGACAAAGTATCAGGGGAGTGGGCTCTCTGGGCTCACTTAATCACTGGCAGTCATGGGACACTGATCTTACACCTGTTCACCCACTTGAGAAATGCAGTGGGCAGATACCATCAGTTGTAAAAATATACACAAGCCCAAACCGTCAATCTCTGAAATAGATTCAGAGGATTGCAAAGAAACAGTTTCCAAGAAAATGCAAACACACAGCCTCCCCCAAGACCCATCCACCACCTCATCGGTCTGGGAATCTAGACATAGGCTTCAGAGTTGGGAAGGATCCTGGTGATCCTATTTTTGAGATGAGAAAAGTGAGGCCAGAGAGGGAAGGTGACTTGCTGAAGGACAGACTGGATGTGGTTTACAGAGTCTGCTGCTACCTCTTGCTGGCCCAGCCCCCTCTGCGGATGGGTGCAGAGGATGGGCTGTGCTGCAGCCTGCCAGGGACCTTGCACAAGTCAGTGCACGTCTCGGCCTTGGAGCTGCGCTTTACAAATCGGGAGTGGTGATAAGGGCTCATCACATAACTGCCACGTTACAAGAGGATTTCTTTTCAATGTGGAGCTGCTTTGAGTTCCTTGGAAAACAATTACTCTGTTGACTTAGTGGGCCTTGCTAATGCTGCAGAGAAAAGGGGGTGCAGAGAGAAGATGGCAGCAAAGTCCTTTTCATACACAGCTTTCCTGGGTCTGAATGGTGTCTCCTTTATTTTGCAGGTTCCGGAGGAGGTATGTCTGCCACGCATTGGTCCTATTCCTGGGGGGCTCTAGTTTACCCACGTGTAAGAGGCTTAGATGGCTGGTGCTGGGGGCACGTCGTGGAGCCCGGGCAGGGGCTGGTGGTGAGTCCCCTTCCCCTCCAGGCGCTGCTGACATTCTAGGTTCTAGGTCTAACCTCAGAGCAAGGTGTCTGGGAAGTGCCTGTGGGGCCGGCTGCCTCCTTGTGACCTGGCAGAGCCAGCACAGGATTTGGTTGGGGGGACATCCCCACGGTCCGAGGCTCTTCACAGAGTCCCATGTGGCTTTTCAAACAAGCCCAGATGGAGAAAATGATGACCCCTGCAGATGGCACTGTTAGACAACATGACAGCACAGACAGAGGAAGGCCGGAACCCAGCTCCCGGGCTGTGTGACCGTGGATAGGTCGCGCATCCTCTCTGCACTTCAGTTCTGTTTCTTTTTCAGTAAAACTCATCAGCCGTCCACCTCACCAGATGCGTTAGCTTATGCAGGAACACTTGTGCTCACAATCAGATAGGAGGCAGGTGGCCGTGCAACATTACGTGTCACAGTCAGTAAAGCAGACCCACGCTCTGACCCACCACACTGCTATTCTTTCACAGCAAGGAGGTGTGAACGGTGGCATGTTGGGCTTTTGCGGGTGCTCCTTGTGAATTCCTGCCCCAGCCTTGGTCCAACCATACTTGGTTTAGAAGCTGGGCCCTCTTCTCCACACAGAACTAAACTGGATTTCTGTCGTGTGGCCTCTACACCCCCTGAGGGTCACTTCGAGGAGCCTGAGGAGCAGGGGAAAGGCTGGGGGGAGGTCTCCGCAGGCAGGGCTGAAGCGTGTGGAACTCCCGGCTGCTTGTGCCTCTGAGTTCCTCAGTGGGCGTTAGAGGGTTTTGGTAGAAAGTTTGCTTTTTACCTAGAATGACCCAGATGCTGCCACTGTACCCCTTTTGCCGCAGTGGGTGATAATGACCTCTGTTTAAGCCTTCCCCTCCCTCCACTTGCTCCTTCCTCTCTCTGGTTTCACCAGTTTAGCGGGCAGACCAACATCCACCTCCCCAAAAAATTCTTCCTGACCACTCGGGCCAGGGAGCGGTCAGACACCTTCATCAACCTCCGGGAGGTGCTCAACCGCTTCAAGCTGCCTCCAGGAGAGTATATCCTCGTGCCTTCCACTTTCGAGCCCAACAAGGATGGGGATTTCTGCATCCGAGTCTTCTCTGAAAAGAAAGCTGACTACCAGTAGGTCACTCAGTGCCTTCTTTGTCCCCGCCTCTCCCGTCCCTGACTGCGGGGCTGTCCTGGGCCCGCGGGGGCTCTGGACCCCTTGCTTTCCTTTTCTATAACACCAGCCTGCCTGGAAGGGTTAGTGTGGGAATCTTCTGTATTGAAGAATATTCAGTGTTACATTTACGTAAACAAAGAAAAAAGCCACTCAGGTTATTTTTGACTGGAAAGGCTAGCGGGAGAGTGAATTGCACAATCTGATTCCACAGTCGTGTCTCTGAATTATCAAGTTGTGATTTTCATTTTAAACTGCCTGTGAACCCAGTCTCCTCTCAGAGAGAGGTGGGCAGTGCTGGTGTAATCCTTGCTTTCCCACACTACCTGCCTGGGAGAGCCACCAAGGGCGTAAGTGGCCATCTCATGGTCCCTCTCTCCAGATCTCCTGTCACACTCACCGGGTCTGTTTGGGAACCGTTTTTGACTGACACCATAGTTTCCTGCCACCGTCCAGGTGGCCTCAGTTCACAGTGGTGTCTGCCACTTCAGCTGCTGCCTCAGTCGTGTCTGCTCAGTTGAGCACTTGCCTGGCAAAGACAGAGTCAACACTGGACAATGTAAGCAAAAGGAAATTCATGGGAAGGCCGCAGGGAGGCTCCTGAATGGAGGGGAGGCAGGGGGATAGGTTGGGAAGAGCAGGAGCCAAGGCTGTGCTGAAGCCCCTAGGTGTGAGGATGACCCCTCTGGCCTTGGGTCCAGCGCTTAGGTCCAAAGGTCTCACGGAGTGTGTTGGATGGACTGGGCTGGGCCAGACACCTTCCCTGCTGGCTCATGTCAGGGAAGAGGCAGTTGGAGGCAGAAGCATGGAGTTGCCTTGGCTCCAGACAGTGCACATCAGAGAGGAAACAATGCCAGGCAGCTGTGAGCCGCTGTGTAAGTGCCATTCGAGCATGGCAGCAGCTCCCCTGTCACTGACAGGCTCCCCCCTTCTGCAAAAGCTTACCATGGGAGACGGGTCCTTTCCTCTCAGCTGTAAGATCCTTGGAGGAAGCCTGGTGTGTTCAGCTTCATCCTCACTAACAAGGAAATGGAATCATGATTCAGCGGCATTTGAATGACTGTCTTTTGTGAAATCAGTGTTCTCCCTCCCTGTCCCAGGGAAGTCTCAACTCTCTCCTGGTGAGCTCCCTACCTGATAGAACACCCTGTTATCCACGGTGTCTGAGCTCTTTGTTCCAGGGTATTAATCCTGCTGTTTCAGACCCCAAATATCAGCACCAGAAGATCCCCTTTTCCTTTCTTTTTTTTTCTTTTTTATTATTATTTTTTTTTTTTTTGAGACAGAGTTTCACTATATCACCCTTGGTAGAGTGCCATGGCCTCACAGCTCACAGCAACCTCAAACTTTTGGGCTAAAGTGATTCTCTTGCCTCAGCCTCCCAAGTAGCTGGGACTACAGGCGCCCGCCACAATGTCCAGCTATTTTTTTGTTGTTGCAGTTGTCATTGTTGTTCGGCTGGCCCGGGCTGGGTTCGAACCTGCCAGCCTTGGTGTATGTGGCTGGCACCATAACCACCGTGCTATGGGCGTCAAGCCCCCTTTTCCTTTCTTTTGCCAGATGTCGGACCTACAGATGGGACTCCTGGTAGCCTTGTTTAAGATTGCTTACTATGAGGCAGAAGGGGCTGTGCACAGAATAAACTAACCATTGCTGGAGCTTTAGTTGAAATTACACACAGGAACTCCATGCTGCCTGCCTCTCCAACCCAAAATGGAATAAGTAGGCAATGATCTACCCTGCATGATTCTTCTCAGTGTGCAAGTCTCAGGATGGCAAAGAGGGGTCTTTTTTTTTTTTTTTTTTTTTGAGATGGAAGCTCATTCTGTCACCCTGGGTAGAGGCCTATGGTGTCGTAGCTCACAGCAACCTCAAACTCCTGAGCTCGAGTAATCCTCTTGCTTCAGCCTCCTGAGTAGATGGGACTACAAGGGCCCATCACAATGCCCAGCTGTTTTTAGAGATGGGCTCTTGCTCAGGCTGGTCTCAGACCCATAAATTCAAGTAATATACCCATCTGGGCCTCCCAGAGTGCTAGAATTACAGGTGTGAGCCACTGCATGTAGCCAAGAGGGTTTCAGATGGAACTTAAAAGCTGTTCCTTAAAGCCAGGAACTGAGTGAGCTGTCTAGGAATACTAGCACCACACTGCATGCAAAGACAGTGCAATTTGATAAAGACCAAAAACCAAAAATCTCCAAACTGCCCACATTGTTTTGGTCATGACACTTCCCTCAGATCATTTTTGCTTTTATTTTTGCTGTTTAGCGGGTGTGTTATCACAGAAACTTGGGATGCACAGAAATCCCTCCCATCACCCCCTGTTGGATTTAGCCCTGCGCTTGAATTTTAGCAGAGATTTCTGCATTACTTCCTTTTCACCCTTGCCTGCTTCCTAGTAAAGCATAATTTCCTTCTACTTCCAGAGCTGTTGATGATGAAATCGAGGCCAACCTTGAAGAGGTACTTGTAACTCCCTGAATTCCACCCACTCTGTCCTGGACAACCCAGAGAGGAGAGGAACAAAATAATTCCCCAAGTTTGGGAAGCCCCTAGCTTGGAACTGAGGAGACATCACTGCAGGGGAGTCCATCATTCTGCTCCCAGAGTCCACACTGGCCACTGTGCCCACTAGCCACTGTCCAAATCCATCCAGAACATTCCAGCTAGCCTTTATCCTTCTGAGTCCCCTTTAGCATAAATCATAAAAGGCCATTTATCAGCTAGAGAAGATACCTGTGGGAGAAATTAGACTGTAACTCCTTCCCACATAAATTTATATTCCCTCTCATGCATTTGAACTTGAAAAGAAATCCTATTATTAGTTCTTCATACTGTCCTTAATCTCAATCACAATAACCTTAGTTTTCAGGCCCAAGAGAGTGGTAGAAAAGGGAACTTTGAAGGGGAAAGGGCTGCCATGGAAGGGAGGCAGACCCTTGCCATCACTCTTCATTCTGATGCATTCCCGTTTCTGCACTTCACCTTCAGATTGACGCCAGTGAGGATGACATCGATGATGGATTCAGGAAGCTGTTTGCCCAGTTGGCAGGGGAGGTAGGTGTTCAGAGTGCAGTGTGTTGTACACTCTGGCAGATGCGAGGAAAACACAATGGTTGTTCTCTAGGAGACTTCAGTTTAAAGGGGAAAGGAAACCAAAGCAAAAAAGAATTGCAAATCTCAGTCAGATTTTACTCACACCTCCCGTCACTTCCTCCCAAGACTCTGCATGCTGCCAGAGGCTTCCATTTGGGGTCAGCTCCGGGACTGTGTTCCTCCTTCCCTAGGATTTCTGGGCTCACCTTGTGCCTATCTTCTCTGTTCCATACCAATTGAGGCACAAAACTTGGGCCCTTTCCCTTTGATTTCCACACAAATACGTAGGGAGCTGGCACGGTTTTAAATCTCAATGATGCAGGCAACATCCAACATAGTATTAGATTTCCCTGATCTCAATAAAAAAAAAAAAAATCCTCGGCCATTTAGGCCCTTAATGAAGTTATTTAGCCTTCTTTCTTCCCAACAAGAAAGTCTTATTTTTTCATTCCGTGTAGGAAGTTTTGTACTTCCAGCATCTACCCCAGGCCCCTCTTGCCTGTCTTCTCCTAGCCACAGAAAGGCTCATCAGTGAGCCGGTGCTGTCCACGCCACTGCTCTTCCCACCTCCATCCGCTCCCTCCCAGATTCCCCAGGGAAGGAGCCATGAGCATCCTCTTTCCACGTGGGTTGAATAACACAAATATACACCCCAAAAGGTCGCAATGACTATGATCGATTTCCATTTTAAACAGAGGTTCCTGAACCCAATGTTTTTTTTTTAAGATCAGGGAAATCTGGGCGGCGCCTGTGGCTCAGTGAGTTGGGCACTGGCCCCATACACCGAGGGTGGTAGGTTCAAACCCGGCCCTGGACGAACTGCAACAAAAAAACAGCCGGGCGTTGTGGCGGGTGCCTATAGTCCCAGCTACTCAGGAGGCTGAGGCAAGAGAATCACCTAAGCCCAGGAGGTGGAGGTTGCTGTGGGCTGTGTGATGCCACGGCACTCTACCAAGGGCGATAAAGTGAGACTCTGTCTCTACAAAAAAAAAAAACAAAAAAAAATCAGGGAAATCTAATACTATGTGGTACGTTGCCTGACATATGGGCGGGGCTGGTTCTTGGAGACAGCAGGGGGGTTTTTTGTTTGTTTTGTTTTGTTTTTTTGAGACAGAATCTCACTATGTTGCCCTCGATAGAGTGCCCTGGTGTCACTCAAACTCTTGGGCTTAAACGATTCTCATGCCTCAGCCTCCCGAGTAGCTGGGACTACAGACGCCCACCACAATGCCCGGCTACTTTGTGTTGCAGCTGTCATTATTGTTTAGCAGGCCCCAGGCTGGGCTCGAACCCACCAGCCTTGGTGCATGTGGCCAGCACCCTACTCACTGAGTTACGGGCACTGAGCCAAGAAAGCTGGTTTTAAGCAGTTTTTCAAGCAGCCTGAGACCTGAGTTTAAAAGATTGAAGAAGGCATGTGAGATAGGAGGAATAGTGTAAGAGAGTCCAGAACAATCACAAACTTGGGTAGAGCGTTTGTTCTTTATAGTCTCTACAGCAAATGGTGAGGAAACTACCTCGAGCACACCGTACATTAAAACACTGTGTCTGACACCAGGCTGTGTCGGTGCCGCTCAAAGGGTGGCCGGGGGACAGCAACACCAGCATGGCCTAGAGACTGGTTAGAAAGGCAGATTCAGCCTGGGCGCCCGTAGCGCAGTGGTGTCAGCGCCAGCCACATACACCAAAGGCGGCAGGTTCAACCCGGCCCAGGCCAGTTAACAACTGTAACAAAAAAAATAGCCGGGCGTTGTGGCAGGCACCTGTAGTCCCAGCTACTTGGGAGGCTGAGGCAAGAGAATTCTCTTGAGTTGTGACGCCATAGCACTCTACCGAGGGCAACTTAGTGAGACTCTGTCTCAAAAAAAAAAAAAAAACAAACGAAAGAAATGCAGATTCATGGGCCACCTAATGCTTCACCCATCCCTGTCCAGCTCCTGCCCAGCTCAGGGTCCTGCTCCCCTGAGGAGCTAGTAACACTGCTTTGGTTGCATGTCCACAGGACGCGGAGATTTCTGCCTTTGAGTTGCAGACTATCCTGAGAAGAGTTCTAGCAAGGCGTAAGTGTCCCCTCATTCCTAATCCCTCCTCCTGTGGGAGGGAACATGGAAATCCACGGCTCCCAACTCCTGTGTAAACACTGCCACCATCACACCACCCCCGCCTCCAAAGACATGGATAAGGTGATGTGACAAGAAAAAACAAAGGTTGCTAGGGTCCCAGAGATTACAGATCAAATCCAGGGTTCAGCTACTTACTAGCTCTATGATTTAAACCATGCTATATAAACTCTGCAAAATGAGCATATTACTAGGCCAGGCACGGTGGCTCAGGCATGTAATCCTGTCTCTGGGAGGCCAAGGCAAGAGGATCCTTTGAACTCAGGAGTTCCAGACCAGCCTGAGCAAGAGGGAGACCCTTGTCTCTACTAAAAATAGAAAAATTAGCTGGGCATCATGGTGGGCGACTATACTCCCAGCTACCTGGGAGGCGAGAGGATCCCTTGAGGCCAGTAGTTGGAAGATGTAGTGAGCTATGATGGTGCTTCAAAGTGGGTAACAGAGCGAGACTGTCTCAAAACAAAACAAAAAAAGAGTGGTTGAATGTCTGAAAAGTAAGGTAAGAAGCCAAGCACAAAGCCTCCATGTCACAAATGGCATCCATTATGGCAAGAAAAAGCTGAGTCAGCTCAGATAATGGAAGCCAGAGGCATTCCTGAGTTCCTGAATTTCTGGGTTGTATTTAGTGGGCAATCATTGATAAAGTGACCACATCTCCTTGATCAGCCAGAATGGAAAATAAAGGGACCATCTAATGCTTGAATTAAGAGAGAGGGATTACAAAGCCTCATTTCCTATGTTTTGAAGTATGCCTCATGTAACCAATTCTTTCCTGGGAGAAGTGTCACTTCATCTGAGCAAAGGGGCCAAGCAGGTGACTTAGAGACTCCAGTAATGGCTGCTCTCAGCCAAGGGGAAGGCTTCCTTCTGTACAGAATGCATAGAGCTGGATAGAGCCTTGAGAATGCATGAGAGCCATAGTTTTCATCTTGTAAGTACTTTTTTTTTTTTGTGGCCCTCATAGAATGCCGTGGTATCATAGCTCACAGCAACCTCAAATTCTGGGCTCAAGCAATCCTCTTGCCCAAGCCTCCCAAGTAGCTGGGACTAGCTGCCACAATGCCTAGTTTTGTCTATTCTTTGTAGTAGAGACAGGGTCTTGCTCTTGCTCAGGCTGGTCTGGAACTTCTGAGCTCAAGCAGTCCACCTGCCTCAGCCTCCCAGAGTGGTAGGATTACAGGCATGAGCCACCACACCTGGTCTTGTAACTACTTCTTAAGCAAAAAAAAAAAAAAAAAGAAAGAAAGAAAAAAGAAAAAAAATCAAAGGTTTGATTCTTCAGTCCCCTATTGTTGATCACTCCTAGGGAGGAAGGGGGAAAATACAACACACACTCAATTTTTTCTCTTCCAATTATCACAAGAATCATGCTGCTTTCGATCAGAATCCAGTGAACAGAGCTTCAGGCACTATCAGAAGTTGTAAGTCTGCATCAAAAACGAATACACGTACATACGGTCATATCCTGCACATCAGCCCCTAAAATTGTCTTGGAAGTCTCATGGACTCCCAGGGACGTCATTCTCTTTGACTACAGACAGGATGGCTATTAGGCTGACCCCCCAAGATAAAAGTAAATCTTCCTTTTAGAGCTAAATTAGAGTCCAAGACCAGCCGTGTCTTCTGTGTCAGTGTACACAGGAAACATGCACTTCACAGAAACACAGATAACGGGTCTCTGCCCTGTGGCTGCATTAGAGGCTCTGTGATTCCAGAGCTCTCTGCCAAAAGGGCTGGGATGACAGGCACAGCAGGGCTTCCCCAGGGCTGGCCCTGGTCTGCATCTCCCTCCCTTAATTCTCAGGGAAGACAAGAAGATTGTGTTTACTCTTGAGGCCACCAGGCACAAGTGAGGTCACAGGGCTCTTCAGATAGGCAGCCTTCCTGAGCCAGAGGAGACTGAGGCCTCATTGTTTCTGCACAGATGGAGGCCGGGGGTGGGGGTGGGGGGGAGGTGGGGAAGAATCAAGCCAGGCTTGGAGTCAGGCTGCTCCTTCTGGGGGAGCAACATTTGCTGCCCACAAGACTCCAAGCTCATTGTGCTGCCCGCTGCTGCCTAGCGGCTCCAGCCTTTGGGGGAAGGGCTCCAGGCACAGCCCCTGGGATATAGCATCATTTCAGTGCCTAAGAAAGGCTTGGGCAGCTTTGAGATGAAGAAGGCTCTAACCTTTTACAAGGTCGTAACAAAAAAAGGCTGGGGTCCTCACGATTGCTATGGGGAGCCAGATTCACATTTGTGACGAGGGTCTCTTACCACCTGCCAGACTCACCTAGTCTAGAGCATAGTAGCCCCTAGGGAGATCCCAGGTCCTCGGGTTTCTCAGTCAGCTGGGGACACAGACACTCCAAAAATGGCTGTAGATGTACAGTTCAAGGAAAGCTCTTCTCACAGGTCTTAGCCTGGGGTGAGCACCCTTGCTCTCCATTGTTCTTTTCTCTGCCCGGCAACCACAGGTGACTATACCCTGTGAGCACTTAAAGGCCTTTTATCATTCTTTTTTTTTTTTTTTATTGAGACAGAGCCTCAAGCTGTCACCCTGGGTAGAGTGCTGTGCCATCACAGCTCACAGTAACCTCTAATTCCTGGGCTCAAGCGAGTCTCCTGCCTCAGCTTCCCAAGTAGCTGGGACTACAAG